>VWZK01006929.1:185932-198852 GCA_013396935.1 Baryphthengus martii
GCCCCGCCCTGCTCCGCTCCGCTCCGCTCAGCTCCGCCCGGGGCGGCTTGGCCCGGGGACCGTGAGCCGACAGCGCCGTCATCCCGCCCGGGCGAGGAGGCCGCTGACCGTGTTCCTAGCACTGTCGATCGAACCGGGCCGCTTGTGCCGCTGCCGGCGCCCGGGGTGTTGGACAAAGCTCGGGGTGCCCCGGGGCCAGCTCTCTCCCCGCTCCTCTCCGGGCAACTCCCAGGCAGGCGGCGAGGGTGTCTCGGTGCCCAGAGGCCAGCCATGGTTGCGGCAAAGGTCTCTGGGTCTACATGTGCCGCTGAGCGACCACCGCGTCCCCCCGCAGCACGGCGCAGGTACGGAGGCCCGGCTTGCTGTTTGCTGGGACAGTTGCGATCTGTCACCGTCTGCAGGGACTATGAGGTCCTCAGAGAAATATTGGAATGTCCAGCTCTCCACAAAGCAGTGTGAGAGTGCTTAGCTCAGAAAGTCAGTGTCATCTTTTTGCTGCTTGGTGAGAGGCCGGTTGGGCTGGTGGCATGGTCCTGGCTGACTGTGGTTCTTCTGGGGCTTGCGGTGTACCGCTGCATGAGAGAGCTTGTGGCAGTGCACATCACCTGCTTCACTGCTGGTATTTTTCCCCAGAGCTTTGAAGGAGAGAAGGAGTGCCCTATTTCATCTCCAAGCCAAATACTTAAGAGAAAAAGATCATCCCTGCCCTTTTCCTGTGCCACAGGAAAAGCAGAGGTAAGGTGGGGTGAGCAAAGGTTATAGATGTAGCCAGTGGGCAGTGTGATGATTTGGGAAAAGCTACATGGGATAGTGTTTAGGTGCTGGGCAAGTGGAAGTAGGGGAGCAGGATTGATTTAGCACTGGGGAAGCAGAGTGAAATGTTGGGAAGGTGACAGCCCAATATGTGAAAGGGATGAGAACCTGTAGAACCAAATGGATAAAAAATTTCTCATTAATTCTTGAAGATGAATGAACACCAACTTCCTCATATGCTAGGAGCAAGCATACATAGGGGAGATGAATCGAAAGAGAGGACAAAACTATTTAAGGACAAAACTACTATTTTAAATTGTGTCATCTGGGGAGTCTGACTGTTGACCTTGTGAGGAAGTCTTACTAATGCTTCTACTGTAATGATTCTTATTACTACCTCTGTGCTTTGCAGGCATGTACAGCTACAATCCAAGTATGGAAGGAAATACTAGTTTCATGTGGACGCCTTTGCTGAAGGGACTGAGGAGCAGAGCTAGCTATTTTCTTCTCAAAATCCAGACATATCAAATAACATAAATTTAAGAGGTAATTATGTTTTGTGGGTTTTTCTTTTAATCTACTTATTGCAGGTTCATCAAGTTATATTCAGTAGATGTTCTTAGGAAATGTAAACTCTGCCTTTAGGGAATTATTAACTGGATGGATGCTGCATTGGGAAGGTGCTATCTTCTATGTTTCAACATAAAAAGTTCTATAAGACTTTTAAAGTGTGCTCTAGGAGCAAACCCTTCTTCAGATTAATTTAAGTGATGTCTACTATAGTTTTGCAATACATTCAGATTATTATTAATTTAAAGTATATTTTTATAGGTAAACACTTATTTTTATTTGTATTAGTAATTTTATATTGTAAGTACAAATCCGGAGCTAAATCCAACCTGCTTCCATAGTTTCTATTGCAGGTTTGTATTGCTTTCCTTGAAAACAAAAGAAAAACAAATGATGAATTGTAGGTTTGAATGCAAATGTGATGTCAGTAAGTGGGCTAAGTAGTGGTATAACTTTTCTGTCATCAATGTGAGGATGTTTACTAGACTAACAGGGACCTTCCCACTCTCTCACCACAGGTACCCTTTTGGATCCTGCATCATTTCTGAAGAAAATGTGGATTTAAGACACGTGCTTGATTAAGGTGTCTGAGAGAACATGGTAATTTAAAATTCTCTTTGCAATCCGTTTTGCAAAAATGTCTTTTGGGTGTGCCTAGGCCTTCCCATCTCTGAGCAGCAGAATGAATAAAGAAAGAGTAGGGTATCATGAAAATATAAAAAGAGAGAGTTTTACAACAGTGAGAGTGTTCCTAAATGTATTTCACAATTTATGAAATCATAAGTCATCTCTTCACAGATGGTGAGGTAAAGCTTTTCTAATGCTTGAGGGCCTCATTATTCTAAGAGTGCCTGATATATATATACAAACATTTTTTTAAAACAGAACATTTCATTGTGGTTGGAACTGAGGTTTTGGTTGTAAAAGTGACTTCTTACTAGGACTCCTCAATATGAAATGCCTGGCGGTTAAGGAAAGAAAATATCACAATTATATGATAATCCCTAAGCCTATTAAGTAAATTGAGTCTCTGCAAATAATTTGGCATTTACTTACCAATATATTGAGCTTGAATTTGTAGCCGTACTGCAGAATCCAGTCTGCAGTGTTGCAAACTGTAGGTATGGGGTTTTTTTTAATGCTTTTTAAAGTAGTCTCAAATTTCTCAAGTACATGGAGGTATTTCTCATTGCTGGGAATATCAGATAAATACCGGCAGACCAGTAGGCGTGCAGATCACTGGAAACTAATGGAAAAAGGATTTCACTAGAGTCAGTGCAAAAGAAATTACCTCAGCTGGAGTTATATTCTGTTTGGATACTACTTGTTCTGATTGGAGATGACTCAAGTGGAGATGACTCAGGTATGGACAGGCTACCAATGTCATGTCATATATAACAGTATGACTTCACCTGCTCATGCTTGATGTTATTTCCGCTGAAATAAACACAAGTATTACTACTTATTTTAATACTCTTGAGAGCAGAGCTCTACTGGGTTTGGTGTGGGTTTTTTTAGCAAGGTAGTTCTTTTTTTTTTTTTTTTTTTTTTTTGGGGGGGCATTTGCCTTGGGGTTTGTGTTTTTTTTTTTTTTTTTTTGGGGGTGGCACATGCCATGAGTGTTGTGCTTGAATCTGATTTAAGACAGCTTGAAAATGAGGCTGTTTTAATTGATTGAGCTTTTGGGAACTAACTTTTTTCCTTCTTACAAATTAATGAAATTATCTAGATTAAATCAAGTCAAATGGGGTGAAACAGTGAGATAATGTGCCAGCCTGTCTATCTGAAAGTCTCTCTGCTATTTAGATTGATGGCACCAGGCCAGTCTCTAATGGATGTGTTTATCTGCATTACAGAAGAGCTTCCTGCAGTCTGGACATTTGCTTCAGAGAGATTGAGGGTTTGGAAGGTGCATTTTTGTACCCCAGAATGCAAGCATGCTTGCAGAGCTATGCATAATATCTGTTTATATTCTGCATGGGAATTTATTGTGTTTACAGTAACCAGATTGACATCTATGCTTTCAGTGACTACTTGGATGAAATAAAACATGAAGTGTTAGCACCTCAGCACGATCTCTGCTTTTGAGGAAGACTAAAGAGCTGTTTAAAATCATCTTCATACGTTTCTGATTCTAGGCATTGTTACAGAAAGCAAGCATTCTGTGCATTGGATACCAAACAGCATACAGTGCTTCTCCCAAGTTTACTAAGTGTCTTATATGTAGTATCATATCTGCTGCTGTTCGCTGTCATTTTCTGTCATGGGTTTTCTGGTTGTCTGTGCTTTCAGCTGTGTGCAACACCTCCCTCCTTGCTGATTCACTAGTAGCAACATGTAATCAGCTCACACACTGGTTCTTTAAATCCCATTTTCAGGCATTTTCTGGTCTCTGCATCTTGCTCCACATCTGTATATCTGCTCTTTCTGTAGAGACATTAATTTATCTTTTGATGGGTTACAAACTTCCTAGTCATTAATCTATTGTCTAATGGCTTACCCGTCAGATCTGCAAGTGTCTTTTTACACCATCACTCATTGCTACTCTGGAAGGAACAATACTGGGCTAGATGGACTAACACCCATGCCCACCAGGCGATTTCTTATCTTCATACCTCTGTTACAATGCCTGTGCTACCCTGCTTTAGCTTACATAATGGATTGTAAAGGAGACCACAAGGATGTCACATGTTGTCACTGAAGTGAGACATTTATTTTCCAAACACATCATATTTTCCTCAAATGTTTCTATTCCACTGGAAGTGTTAAAATACAGAGTTTCTTCTGTAAGTAAATATATGAATGTTCTGCCATACGGTGTCTGCACATGTTAGCATATAATAAATTACTGAAACCAGATAAAATGCTCTCAAATATCATCGGTTAGAGCTTGGCTAGTTTCACTGAAGTCTACAGGTTAACAGGACCACAAGTTTACTTCTTGTGGTAGTAAACGTGAAGCTAGGAGATTAAGGATAAACTTCTGGGTTTATGCTATATTGCAGTTATGATGACTGCAAGAGTCCGAATGTGGTATGAATAGACAGGATTTTGCCCCCCAAATACTGAAAAAAAATAATTGAACAGTCCAGCTGCTATAAATTGGTTCCCTCAACCACTGATGTGTGTACTTGCAGAGAGGGATGTCTAGCAACCAGGATCTGCTTGTATTTCTGGAGAGAATTTAGGTGCTTAGCCTTGAGCCTACTAAGAGATTTCTGAGTAATTTTCAAATCATCCCTGACTGCATTGTTTATTTTCTAAAGCATAATAAGATTTCATTGTTACTTACATCTTTGGATTTAGGGCCATAATCTCCTAATCCTCAAAATGTCATCAGATAATCTGTTTAATAATAAGCAAAAGCTGATCTAAATAGTCAATATGAGTTATGCAAAATCCTATGGACATACTAGTACTATGCAAGTACAGAAACTTTCAGCAGATCTCTCTTTTGCATTAGTCCACAATTAAAAGCAGGTTTTTATTGGAGCTTCCATTCAGTTATCTTTGTCCTAAAGCATAATTGAAGTCTTTTCTTGAAGTCTTGTATTAAATGTTGGGTTTGTAAAATGTCTTAATTTTGAAAAAAGTGCCTAAAATATTTATGATGGGATGCACTCAGTAGTGGCTTCATGATTGATTTTAAATTATTGATAGCACAGTTGTCTAGAAAGGCCCAAATACTAGTGTCAACGCTCTCCAGTGTTCACTGTCCATAGAGTTCCATGGCAAAAGTCCAGAGATGTTCTTCAGTATTTTGTTACCCCAGGAAGGTGGCCAGTAGCTCCTGTTGGTGGCCTCTTGGTAGGAAGGGGCTCTCACCAGAAGAGGGCGCAGATGACCTGGTTTCATCTGTGGGATACAAAGGGTGAGATTCAGAGAGAATCCCTGGCAGCTGTTCTTTGGGGAAAGGAGAAACCCTGTGTATCCCGTGCAGAAGGAATTATTATACCAACTAGTAATCTTACCTCTGGGCTTAACTGCTGCCTGTTACTTGGCTTGTAAAAGCTTTGGTTGCTACACATGACAGCCCATCATCTCAGCAGTTCTCTTGTCCCACTTAGTTCTTAAATGATGTTATTTGAAGCTACAGGACTGGTTTGAGTTTGTGAAGACATTGCCTTACCCTGTGGCTATCACATCCCACATGATACTTGCATCTTTGCAACAACTAAACCCTAAAGGAAGGGTCTATACATTCAAAACCTGGCCCTTCTTGGCAGCTAAGTGAATTCTGGTGTGGTTCCTGAAGAGGTGAGAGTGACCATATACATCACCATGGCAGTATTTCACCTGTAGGTAATGGTAGAGGGAGCCATCTGAACACTTCCAGTTAAAATTTCATACTCAGAAGCTGTACTCTGAGTCAAACTGCATTTCCAGAAAAAGTATGTACAGCTTGATCTTTTGTAATTCTTTCTGAGTCATCAACCCTGTAGGAATGAGCATCTGCACTGGGATGAAGCCTTTAAGGAACTTGAGCTGGAGGCGCTACTGACAACAAGCAAAGAAAATTAAGTCTGTAGGAGACCCAGGGACATCCAGAAATGTTTCTGATGCTCATCCCTGTTCTTTTGCCTCAGGCTGCTTTGGACTAGTTTGACATTCAGTCCTCGTACTGTGAAATGCTGAAGTAAGCAGACCTGTGTTTATAATATGCCCAATATAATGGAACCTGTTCCTGATTAGATCTTGGAGTGGTGCTGTAATGCACCCTCCTTGATTCCTGACTGGCCGCTTGTGTGCCAAGTGAAGTATTTCCATTCATTTACTTTCGTGGTTTTATGTTCAGCAGCTGTTACCTCCAGTCTCTGCGTCTCCCGGGAATTCCCAGGTGGTATCATATTGAGCTGCTGTTTGTATCTGGGGGGCTTGACTGCTGCACCAGCTGTCTGCAGTCTGCGTGTCCTTCTGCCTCTCCTGCAGTAACAACCAGGCAGCAGAAAACCACTTGTTCTCTTTGGCATGACACGTACAGCATACCTGAAAATTCTGTGTTCAGATGTAGGAATCTTGTACTTGCATTAATCGGTTTCCACAGGCTGTTGCAAACCAATCCCTCCCAGTGCTAGGTCGTAGCCCGCAGAGGGCAGTCTGGCCTCGCCTGTCACTTCAGCCATATGCTCAGTCAGAGAACGCAGTCATCTGCTGGCATCTCTGTCTTACCAGTGGAGTAAACAACTGGATATTATGGAGAATTAGCATCAGCCCTAAACTTAAACAAAGTCAAAGGTGGACCAAAAAAAAAATAAAATTATGTGACTAAATTAAACCTTCTGGTATATATATTTTTAAAACATATTAAAAGAAAAAAAATACTACTAAACAGCTAGATCTGGACGTTAAATATCTTGCATGTACAACAGATAAGTTTATTGGTAGATGTCAACAGAGAAGAGAAAGAAAATATCCAGAATATGTGTACTTGGGCAAGACTAACTGAGGAAAAGTGTTGGGGTTTTTTTGTTTGTTTACTTGTTTGGGTTTTTTTCCAAATCTCTTCAGGAATCTTTCAAGACAGAGGTTGCTGTTACCATGACTATAAGACTGTGCTTTTGGCTGAGCTGGCCCATGTTCTTTCCCAAGTGTGTCCTGAGTCCATGTGAGACAGCCATCACAGTTTCAAGGAGATGTTGTCTAAGAGGATGTGTCTACACACAGACACCTTACTGTACCTTAGCTGTAAAACTGATCAGTGCTGTGTTCAGGACCAGGGGTTGCTATTTTGATTTAGTATGACGAGGAACAAGGTGTTCAGTTCCTGGCAAGGAGCCAGTCCTTTGTGTCTCTCAAATCGAATTGTGTCCACCAGCTAATTAAGGAATGATCTTGATACGCTCTGAAGGGAGACCTGTCCACTTCTATACTTCTCAGCCAGAGGGCTCTGCAGTACAGCGTTCGGCATAGAAGACATATAAAGAAAATAGCAGTTGAGAAACTAAGACAGCCTCAGCAATGTGTGAATTCCAGTAGTATGGGAAGAAACCTAAATATCTCTTTTGATCAGATGTCAAACTACTCACTGATGTACTTTCACATTGATTTAGATAATTCTTTGGCCCCAAGCTTTGTACCCCCCCACCGTAAGCATGGCTGTTCATACAAGAATATATAGGCTCCTCTGAGTTTGGCTCATTGTAATTGCAACTACGGGTTATTTTTTGCTTCTGATTCCTAAAACTTCTCCATGTATAGGAATGCTGAGAGATTTTTACTCTGGTTTATTCAGAATATTCTTTGCTATTCTTGCCATGTTATTCATAAACGTCTTTGCCGATGTGATCTTTGAGCAAGGAAACACCTGTCATGTTTTACATTGGTAGCATGATGCAGAAGTTGCTCTGCGTAAAAATGGTTGCACATTTAACCACCTCTGATTGCATCATTTAATTTAGTTTGGCCGCAGAAAATTCTTTAGGGTAAAGGATAAAGCAGTGAGATAACACCCTTATGGCAGAGCTAAAAACTCTCAATTTATACAACAAACGCAGTTTATGAGATTACCTCTATATCTCCTGAAGGCATTCACTGAATACAAAATTCGAAGAAAAAATTAGTTAAGAGTTCACGATTCATAGCTCTTACTCATGGGACATACTTCATATGTAAGCCTGTGAGAACCACATGAAAACCTGCTTATGTTTCTGGCTCTGAGCTCTTATGTTGAGATCTTCCTGATAAGGATACACACATAGGGATGATGCTGAAGTTCTTCAGCAGTAAATGCAACATTTGCCTGGTCTTTCCCACCTTGACTCTCAGAAACGAATTGGTGATTTTGGTTGGCCCTTGTATCCCAAGTTCTCACAGCTACATTAGCCATTTTGATGCAAGAGCAATATAGACAAGATATTAACAGCCTTATTGGACAGGATTGCAAATATTTCTTAGTTATATAAAACCTATAGCATTTATGTGATAGCATGATCTTACACAACCCATGTGAAAATAAGGAATATGACTTTGGGATGTTGTCTCATTCAGAGGAACTCTCTAACTTTTTGATTTTTTTTTCTTTTTTTTTTTGGTTAAGTTTCTTTGTATATGTGGGATATTTAGGGAAACAAAAAAACTTCAGTAAAACATTTCTATTCATTCAGAGGAACTCTAACTTTTAATTTTTTTTTCTTTTTTTTATGGTTAAGTTTCTTTGTATATGTGGGATATTTGGGGAAATAAAAAACTTCAGTAAAGCATTTCTATTAATATTTGCTATTAAGTAATTTGGAGCTCAGTTCTCCTTTGCAAGATATAAATGGGAACTTTTTTTCAAAAAAGATTAGTGGGAGTTGCCCTTGAAGCTCACTGAGATGAGTGAAAGGCCATGTATATATGTGACTATGCTGGCCAGTACTGACCCATGGCAGATTCTAGTTAAGAATCTTATAGTGAAGGTAAAAGAGCTGTCTTGCTTTCATGTCACAGACAACTATTTATTGCGAACTTAATAGAATTCTGATTAAATTGTAAGACTTAGTAATGCTGTAGATTTTATTCCTTCATATTGACTGCTATAGGACTGATTTCTGTAAGAAAGTTGCCAGTGGAGTTATGGTGGAACATATAGTGAAAACTTGTAGAAAAATTTTGCAGTTCCCATCACTTTTCAGCATCCCAATATCAATTCAGCGAAATAAATTAAACAGATTATTCAGGCTGGTCCTGGCCATCCTTGCCATTTGCCTTGCCCACGGAAGTTGTTCTTTGAAGCCTACTTCTGTAAGAATCTGTCCTTTGTTCTGAAGAAGCCCCAACTTTTGCCACAATTATGTGAGGAAACATACTGTGTTGTGCAAAGATTGGTATGTTCTGACTAATGAGTCATCTGCATCAGACAACTATGTACTGTTGACTTCTACCTGCTTTTTCAACTGTGCTAAGTCATTCTCCTTTGAAAAGAAATACATACAACTGATGGGATCTTAATTATTTTTTAAACTACTTTCCTATGTGACGAGCTGATTCAAAAGTGATGAGGGACAAACAATGAGATCATAAACCTCATTTAAATATCAAATAGATTTTTTTCTTCTTTTTGAGAGGTTGGGTGGAGAGTAGGGAGAGGATCAGGGATGGTAAGGACTGGTACCAGCTGTTGGATGGCCAAAGCACAATGCTTGCCGTGATGTATTACACGTATATAGTATATTACAAAGATGGTACCGTGTCTGACATAAGGTGTTTGAGCCTCAGTGCAAAAGCTACTGAAAAGCAGTGGGAGAGATTCTCACGTTGCTGTGCAGTGGCTGTAAGAGTTCTGTGATGATTCATGTTTTCACATTTCAGACTTAGGGGTTAGCTGGACATTAACATTTTTTTAAGAGTTTTCTGTTTGTCTAAACTCAGTTCACTTAATTGAAGGAAAACTGAATTTTCTTTTCTATATTCACACAGTGGCTAAGTGATAGCAAGGCAGGCTGCACAAGAATACAGTCCAATATGTAGGATACTTTTCTTTGAAGATGCAGGTTCTATTCTTTGCTCAGATACAGATTTTCTTTGTGACCTTGGAGAACGTACTTAGCTCCTCAAGGGCATTTTGGCATCTGAAAATACCAGCAGAGGATTTGAAAACCCCTACTCTTTGGTAAAATATATTAGTCTATTTGGGCATCTCTAGAAACTCCCGAGGTGCCTGTTTGCATCTCTTAAAGCCCAAATACCTTTAAAAAATGTTGACCTTAGTGGATCTTTTCACACCGTCTAACTCGTGTTGTAAGCCTTGGCTGTCTGTACAGTCAATAGGAATATGGAGGAGGTAGGATCCTGCTTCCCAGCTGACTAATTCAGAAGCCTCAGGTACATGCCTGAAATAAAACAATGTCAATCATTGCTCCTTAATGGACTTCTAAAGTAGTCAGGAAATGTCTTAGTCAATCAAACAGCTCAACAGCTTGCTGCTGCTCAAAAGGACCATCTCTTTTCTCACTAACGGTTTCTTCTCACCCCTTCCTGTCTGTGCAGTTCTGCCTTCACCTTCTGTCCGCTCCAGTGTTTATCTGAGCCTTTGTTTTCTTTTCTTTCTCTGTTCCTCTGTATACTTACTTGGCACAAAAGTAACCCAGTACAAGAAAGCGAGCGATTCTTTGTTAGTTAATGAGCTAAAGTAGTTCCTTGACAATCAAACCAGTGGTGGTGGTGCTGCAGTGAGGGAACCAGGAACCAATGGGTTGGAGTAAGACAGAAGGGAGTGCACAGGAGAATATGTGACCACCTCTTGCAGAAGCAGCAGTGAACTCTTGGGTTGGCTTGCCCATCTTCTTTGACTCAATAAGTATTTGAGGTCTTCATCTGTAAAACAGTAGTAGTGGTATCTCGCTTCTTCCCTGTACATCCCTTTTTTTCACCCTTTTCAGCATTCTTCCACATTCTGCAGATACTGGCAGGGTCTGAGACAGCAACTACAGGAGCTGATTCAGCTGTGCACAGGCAGATTGCCTGACTGGTTCTTGTGGCTAATGAAGATGTGCCCTTCAGAGCTGGTAACTGTTGAGTTCACACTGCAGTTTTTTAAAATTCTTTTTAATTTCTCTTCCTAACGGCTAATTGCTACAAAACTTGTAGCGATATAGACCTTTTTCTGAATTATACCTTTTAGTCAACTTGAATTGAAATTTTCCATACCCAAATCTGAAAATTCTTGAAGGGAATTTGATGGGCAGACAGGAAAATAAAACTTAACCACAGGAAAATAAAACTTAATCGGCCTCAATTCCTCCAGAAATCCAGCTAAAAAGCTATTTTTAATAAATGAGCACTGCTTCTGATCCATTTTGGCTCTTTGAAAAAAACATGTCTGTTGAACTTCTCTGCCTTAGAGACTTTACACAGTGAATGGAATAAACTCTTTGTGTTCTATAGAAACCCAAATTACAAGTGCCTTTCTCTTCCTACTTCCTAGCAGTATAAAGAAAGGAAATTCTTCAGTAAAAAGTTAATTTCTGCATGTTCCTGAACATTCTTTTTAAAGCCTCCTAATAAGTATCACAGAGGAGACCCCTTTATAGTGCTAGTCAGAAACTTACTGAAGGAAGTGCGTAGGAAATGACTCAAAGATACAAAATGCTGTCATACTACATTGACAGAGGAAAACCTTGGCTCTTTTGGACAAGATGGAAAACTTGAGTTGTTTGCAAGTGGAAAATTCTACTTATTTCAGAAAAGAAGATGAGGAAAGGAACTGTTTTTCAAGATACTAGGTCACCAACTAAACATAATGCCATTGGAGTTTGGAAAGAAAACAACCTGAGGTTTATTTGATTCCTACTGCAGGATTCAGAAACATTTGCAATGGGCAAGAAAACAGAATGGCATAAGGAGTTATGACTGAATTGAAGTATGGGGGACACTGGGGCTATCCACAGCAGATAGAGCTGGATGTGACTGAAAGTCACTGCTGCACGGAGCGTGAACACAAATTGAGACAAACTGCCGATACAGTTTTGTGCATGCGTCACCTGGTGAGAAGGCACGTGTGTGCTGTCCGTTCTGCTGCTGCTGCCACGCTTCCTTACCCATAGGTGCTCCCTGCTGGGTTGGCCTGATGGGGAAGGTGAGCAGCACAAAAGCTCTGCAGAGGGTTGGTCAGATAGAGCAGGTCCACTGGCTGGGCTGCACTGTCGAACCGCAGTGGGAGCGTGTTGTACGTCTCTTAGTAGCATCCATTGCTGTTCTGCGGATACGCCGTGATGCAATCTCCACCACCTCTTTTAGATACAAAGACGTTGATAATTGTTTTTTATGATGGATAAAATGTGTAGGCTTCTTGCTAGTATGAAGACGTTGTAGTGTACGGTAGAGCAGAGTGGAGGAGTGTGATTCAATCTCTCCTGTCATTTCGTTGGCATGCCAGCTCCTCACTGAACACCCTAGACTGCGCTTTCTGTTTCTTAGTTCGGTTGCCCATTCTGAAATTGATAAGAGCCTGCTCTAATGTTTTAGTTGCGCTATTTTGATGTGGTCTTCTAACCTGTTATTCTTGACAAACTAGGTTGTTGATTTGCCTAACTCTTGCCAGCATCTAATAAACTGGTGGCATAGGGGATTTTCTTTTTAGTGTGGCTTGGGTGTGTTTGGCTTTATGAGACTGGAGGCCAGGCTACCGTGGGGAGGGTGGCCACTAGATACTGAACTTGCGCTTCAGTGCTTTGCAGTTGCTTGCTTACTGCTTTTATTAAGATGCCAGGAGGAAGCTGAGTACTCTTTTCTGTATATTAATGCTCAGAGTGTTTTGCAGACAACATTGTTATGATATTTATGTTTATATACTATTTACATACAGATACGCAGGTGCACAGGTGCAATGCTCCGTTGGTGTTCGGTGGGTGAATTCCAAGTTGTGCCACAGACTTCAGCGTCAGGTCATGAATGAGCTTAATTGCTGTCGACCGGCACGCTCGGTGATTGTAGCCGAAGAGCCGTCTCTCCAGCACTTCAAGGAGCGGACGGGCTGGCGGTGCTTTGCCAAGCGTTGCTCGTGCCGCCGGTGTGACCCTCCGAGGCCGAGCTCATCGCCGTGCGCCGCGCCGCGCCCCGCACACCCACCGTGTGACACTTCCCTGCCGCCGCACCCGCAGCGAGCACCGCCCGGCTCC
>VWZK01006929.1:198890-327668 GCA_013396935.1 Baryphthengus martii
CGCCTGAGCCATGTCTGCCAGAGGTGGGTCTCTGCCGCGCCGCGACGGGCTCCGCGTCCCTGCCAGCGGCTTGACCTTGCGCGCCTTGCTGCAGTGCCCCGCTCGCTGCGCTTGGGCGGAGGTTGCGCGGGCGATTTCGGAGCAGGGAGAGGCCAGGAGAGTCCTCCCCGCCACCGGCTGGCGTTTCCCCGGTACCATTTTGCAGCTCGGCCGTGAAAGGGACTCCAGAGCGGGCTGCAGCCGGGCTTAGCGGCGCAGAGCATCCTTCGGGGACGGGCACCCAGCGGCACCTGCCGGGCGAGGGGTGGGGACCCCGCTCGTCTTTTTCCCAGAGCCCGGGCAGCTGCCGTTTGATGCGTTTGAAACGCTGATGGGAGTGTATGTGTGCAGAGAAAGGAATATGGTGGTGAAGGGGGTTAGGGTCAGGACTCGGTGCTTATTACTGCTTGGGAAATAGGAACTGCTTGGTATTGGCGTGCCTGCCGAGCGCTAGGGAGGCAGCTGCCTTGTCCTGTCATTGTAAAGCAAGTGCTGCCGTTCGGGTGTGGTGGTGAATCCAATTGTCCGATTGTACCTCTGGTGGACCTTTGCATCTGTTTTGAAATTAACATTCTGAATTTTACTTCAGATTTGCGTTTGTATTAATAGTAGCCTAAACTCGAATAGCTTTTGTCCTTGCATGTGTTTATGCATAGGCTCTGACTGTGTGTTTAGTAATTCTGGGCTGGAGGTGAACAGATCAACCTCATTGACTGCAGATCTGTCTTGTCCCAAACTTCCGCTTCCAGGATGAGAAACTGATGCAGGTGTGGCCCAAAGACTGATGCTTTTAGGTTTTTTGACTATAGTTAGTACCAATTAAAGGGCTGGAGGCATAAAGTTGAGCATTTTCTGAACACTGTCATAACAAAGCAGAAATACTTGTAAGCATCTCCCAAAGAGAGAAAATTATCTGCATATGAATGACAAGTAAAACCACTCCCTGGTTACCTCTGAACTGAAAAAATACTTGTCAAAATTATGTATTACAAATTAACCCCTCAATGCAGGGATCTGCCTTACTTGCTCGTCGCTTTATTTTTCTGCATTTTCATGTCTTACATACTGCTCAGCGTGGACCAGCTTGTTCATTTGCTTGGATTCCTCGTTCATGTCCAAATGAGCTTCCTGCACATGAAAAGCGTTGTGCCACTGCTGAAAGGTTGTCAGCATTTTGTGGTTAGGACCATATTCCTAAGGCATCACACCCAGTTTAGATATAAATAATAAATGGTGTTAGAGCAGCATAATTCTTCGTGGCAAAGTAGAATTCCTACTTTAGGAAGAAATGGACTGTATCAGTCTCCAAAGAATCCATTTCTGGAAGAACACTAAGTATATTAGCGTCAGTGCTGTGCTAGGGCTGCATTAGTGCTTGTGGGGAAAACCCTGCAAAGCTTTATAACATGGATTAGATTTGTCTTCAAAGGAGTACCTGGATTTGAGGAAGCAACAGAAAAACTTTACAATTTCAGCTCTGCAGATGACTCACCAAAACTGAACTGTACAGAATGGGAAGCCAAGGAACATTTCCACTGGCCATATTCCCTTTTCCTCCACCCCCCTCCCTCTTTCCTATTCATCTGCACAACACATGATGCTTGATTCTGCTGGAGAGCTGCCTGGAGAAGAAGGGTGAACTCATTCTCAGCCTCTCCTGTGCCATCTTGTCTTTTCAGAATAATTAATTGGAGGGAGAGAGAGAAAGTCCATAGGACTTTCGGGAAGTAGTGAATAAAATTCATAAAAGAGATTAAGATACTAATTCCTTTCAGTATCTGCTTTTCTATTTTAACAAATGGACTTGGAAAATAAGTGTGATTCTGTCACCATTGGCCTGATCTTGCCATCACCACCCGCTGAAAACTCGCTAAAGCAGTATAGACCATCATTATTATTAACCATTTTAAACACTACTGCTCTAAAAATTTTACACCTGAACTTACTTTTACACACGTATGTGGTATGATGGGTCTTAATGAGGTTACTCTTGAGAATGTAGCTCAAATAAGAAGTCATTCTTTAAGGCATTAGGGCTTTGTTCAGGTGTCAGATAGGGACCCTTTAATTCAGGAAGGCAGATTACCTAATACAAATGCGGTCTCATTAAGGCCACTGTAGCATCAGGGTCTGCATGCTCAGCAAATATTGATTGTTAATATTTTATGTTATGTTAGCTGTCAAAAAGGTGGTCATTGTTATTCTGAATGCATCAGACACTTGGAGCTGTCTGTCTGTTGATTGTATACCAAGCATGACAAGAATAGCAGAAGAGTTAAACATTTACCTGTGCCTTTTTTGTTACTAAGCTGCAGAAGATACTCAAGGCATAGTAAAAACCGTCACAATGTTATCAGTGTTCAATCTGTGTGGCTCTCTATTCATCTCTTTTGCTCCAGGAGGCAGCATGGTCTAGTGAACTGACTACAACAGAGGACAGAAGAAATCCAGCAGTACCTCTGTACTTTTGGACCGTTCCTTTTAACTCTTCCGCTCTAGTTCCCTGTTGTTATTGAACCAAAACTACCCATAGAGCGACTGACATGACAGATTGCAAGTCAATACATGAAGTGCAACTAGTAACACAGATTCATGTAATTTTGCCTTAAATAGAGTTCTAGATTAAGAGTTTTATGCTTCCCTACTTGTGCAATGGAAATAACAGTAGCTAACGTTTTCAGAGGGGTTACTGTGAGGACTAACGGTTCACCTGTGATTCAAGGTGAATCTTCTGAAATTTTCCTTTACTCTCTTCCACGCTCACAGACTAGGTTTTTGCAGTCCTTCACACCTGTCTTTCACTTCTTGCTGTTATAAAAGTGTAGGATCTCTAACATTCTTCTGCCGCTTTCCTCATAGTAAACTCTAGCAGATATTTTGACCAAATGCCAGACAAAGCAGCACAGACGTGTATTCCCAGAAGCTTGAACAAATAATCATTTTGGAAATCTAGTGATTGAACTGGGAGCTGAAACGAACTTTGAAAATCCCTTTTCATTTCGCTGTCAAGTTGGAGTCCTTCCCAGGGCACTCTCACGACCTGTTCTGCAGCCTGTTGGGATCAGGGGAGAGCTGCTGTTGACGTCAGTTGGGCTTTTCAATTTTGCAGCTTGCAAAAGCTTCATATTCTACTTCCAACCATTGTTAAGTAGTTGTTATTAGGACTCATACATGACTAAATTTGGGTGTTGGAGTAAGCCTTATAGATTGTTGCTTACCTAAGGGCTTGTTTGCATAGAGCTGTAAATTCTCTGGATGAAAGACATTTTTCTAAAGCCAAGTATAACTGTGACCTACTTGTGCATGTTATCTCAAACTGCTTAAAAACTGTCAAAACTACTTGTTATCATGAAGGTCTAAGTTAATGGAAAACAGGCTATTTTTAACTATTATAATCTTCAGTCATGCTAGAGCAAACAGGAACAAATGGTGGTGTTTAGTATGGGGAAATATGAAGATCTTTGCTAATTTTTTTTCCTAAATGTTGAAAGAATTAGCATGAGCTGCATTTAGTCCAGTGGGCAACTTCTCCAGAAAAAAACGAAGGCATGTGAAATAGGAGGTTTATCAACAGTGGTGTCTTTTCAGCCTTTCTTGTGCCATAACAAAAATCACTGAATTTTGACAGAAACCAGCATTAAAGAAATAATATTACCGTCTAATATTAACACGTTATACTGTGCCATTCTGATGCTGCAAGTGTGGGTGTTGTAGAGAAGGTAATTACATTTTTTGACCAATTCAGTAGTCAAGGTACTAGGATTGTTTAGCTTAAGAATTTATTTTATACTACAATCCTTTCCCTATTTGAAATTCTAATATAGGTAGATCAATCACTTCTCATTTCAGAAAAATAAATCACCTTTAGTGCTGGTGTGAGGGAGCTTTTGTTCTCTTTTTATAGGTGAGGCGAGAACTGAAATGATCTTTTTCTTTCCCCTGAGTCTCAGAGCCAGATTAGAACAGGGGAATTTCTGCTTTATGGTCCTCTTCTCAGATTCCTCATTTGTTCTTACACAGGCCAATAATAGCTTTCTCACAGAAGGTGATAAACTTCAGCTCATTATGTTTTGCTCAGGTAACAGTTCTTCCTTCATCCACATTGTGCACATCACTTGATTGATCTGTCTCACAGTTGCAAACTTTTGTGTGAGGATATCACAGATACAGTTGCATACTAAATCTTGAGCTCCTACATATTCCACCAATAGCCTTTATTTTTCTTTTCCAAATTTTCTAGTCCTCTTCAAATAGCTGTAGACATGGCTGCTGTTGCTGGTAGTAATGGTTCTGATTGAAGTCTGTACTGACTGGTTTAAAAACTAGCTTCTAGGAGCTTCTGGTCCACGTTTTGTTATGATCTGTGGTCCTCACAGTAATATTGCTCATACTTAAAGGATCCAGGCACTTAAGAGGTGACAATATTGTCTATCATATCCTTCTTGAAATCTATTGCTGTGTTTTTCTAGTTGTTGTCAGAGAGGTATTTCTTTCAGACATGTAATAGGCTGTTGTTGATTTAATTTGTGGCATGACTGGTGCACGGCTGTCACCCACTGCTCTCAGGCTGAGAGACCTGGAGGATGGGGGCAACGTAAGCTGGCTGGACATTTAACTAGAACTGGAGAATTTTAGCATGTTTAAAATGGTTAGTTATTGTAGCTTTAAATGCTTCTAGTCCTAGTGATTTCCACCGTTTTCACTGGTGTCGTGCTCCAAAGCCTGAAGGAGCACGTTCCTGGCAGGATGGGGTGCTCTGAGCTGGGGCTGTGTGCGCAGTCAGGCCCACACGGCTGCTTCCCGCTTGAATACCTGTGCCGGGCAGAACTGGGACCTGGCTCGCAAGGCTTTTCTCTCCCCAGCTCTTGTCCTGAATTTCTTCTGTACTGATTTTATACTGTTATTTAATCCTATCTGTACTTTCTGTTTATTTCTTCCAAATACATGTAATGGCTTACTTTTTTTTTTTTTTTTTTTTAGTTACTCANTTTTTTTTTTTCTCTAGTTACTCATTTAACCTCAATTTAGTGGCTTAAATAGCTCAGGATGAGCACGTGGATTGTCACTGCAAGCTGTACTTGTCTGTACATGGAGTCAGCAGCTGCAGCTGAATTTTTAGGCTTTTTGTTTTGATAGGGAAGAAGAATATTTTACTGAGGTATCTGACTTAAAGAGTATCTCTTTTAAGCTGCTCCTTTTTAAGTTTTGCCTATTTGTGTCATCTTTTTTTCCTTTCAACAAAGCTTAGTATGTGTTGTTTAACTTCTTGTGGTTAATGAAAATTAGTCCTGAATACATGGAAAAAGTTGCATAGACGAGTGCTAACAACAAGAGGAAACTGGGACAATGAAGTAGGATCTATTTTAGATGCATGGCTTTGAAAGGAATTGCACAGAAGGAAAATAAGCATCAGCTTATGGATGAAAAGCCGGCAAAATTGCTTTTAGTGAAGAACACCAGAACCTTATGTGCTTTGCAGTCTCTGAAGACAATCTTCTGGGGATTTCTTTTTTATTATTTTTTATTTTTCTTCCTTGTAATGGGTTTGAATTTTTTTTTTAATGTAAGTAATAATCTAAGTCATTGAAGACAAAAACCACACATGGTTAGTTCATGTAAGAAGTATAGTATTTCTTAGATTTGCAGTATAAAGGAAAAAACATGCAGTGGAAAGTGGACTTTGGTCTGTAAGTTCTGATACCCATAAGTAGCCCCTAATTCTTCTATCACACACTCTCTAGGCTACAATATCTTTATAATTAGGTGGTGTTTTTCATTAAAACCCAGAGAATACTCCTAGACATTGTACACTAATAGCAAAGAAAAACTCTGAGACGCACTTTTTTTTTAAATGCTCATCCCTTATCGTGGCCTATTTTCAGAAAGAACTTCATTTTTAGAAGCTCAAACCCAAATAAGAGTCCCAATCCTGTAAACATTATTAAACATTGCATTTGGTATGTTTCCCAGTCCCATATGTTATGTAGGAAATCCTTCATTTGCAAAGAAGGTTGGATCAGACAGACTTCAGCAAAGTACACCTGCGATGGAGGAATGTTGCGCTCTCCTCTTCCCATTCCTAAATCAGAATTAGCGCTTTGATGAGTCAGTTTGTTTCACGTAAACCATGAAACATGGCCACATCCACAACACAGTGCCTGCTGTTTATGTGCAGGCATTGGAGTTAGGCTTGCGTAGAGCTTTAGCGAGGGCCGCATATGAGCTACTTGTCTGAGCACCTGCGCAATTTCGTATGTGGATTTTGCAGCCTGTGTTGTCTTCTGTGCTGTTGCGAACTGTTTGTTGTGGCCAGTCTCAACAACCTCAGTTGTGGTGATGAGTACAGTGTGGTTACATAGCCTTAAAGTTACTTCTCCATGGCTAGATAAGATGCCATGCATTTCATGTTTGTTGAAAAGTATGAATCTGTTCATTTGAGCTCTACATTTTGAAGTGGATGGAGGATCTGTTGTCGTCACTGTACAAAATACTGATGTGTAAAAATGTGAAATAGGAAACATACAGAAGACAATGTGCTCAAAGGTGAGCTTTCTTTTTCCTCTGGTATATTTGCAGTTTCAACTCAGAGGGTGGTGCAAGAAAACCCATCCAAGCCAGCCAGCTGTGAGGTTCTGATTCCCTGAAGCCCTCAGACCTGCTCTTAGCTCTTTTTGGAGTGTGCAGAAAAGTGCAGTACATGTTGCTGTGTATTGACAAAGCCAACGATATCTTTTTCTATTTCATACTCATAGACTGTTTTTTGGGCATGGTGTTTAGGAATGATTCTTTTGGAGATGGGTCAGAGAAGTGAGTGGCCTTACCACAGTGAACTTTACAAGGACAGCCTGCTAACACGCTTTTGTTTACCGCTTCCTTACTAATAAAGATGTTTATTCAGTTTCTGGAATGGCAAAACAGGTCATGTATTGTCATAGAGATGGACACAAGTGCAAAGCTGAAACAGTTTCTTTAACCTTGTTTTAGTACTTATCATTCCCTTTGCTATACCTGGAACCTCAACCTAATAGTTTCCGAAGTGCTCTCATTTTAACTACTGTTTCCTCCAATGTAACTCTTGTATGGGTAAGGACTATGAGATTTCACTCAATGAAATTCTGTTTTAATTACTGTTTTTGTAAATCTTATTTTATTTCTCTCGCATCAGGCTTGTTTGAGGCATCTCTGATCAACAGTCAGCAAAACTTCTGTTCAAATTACAGTTTCCTTTTAACTAGTGATGAAAGCTTCCAGTTTATTTTTGGCATTACAAAGTCAGGGAGACAACCAGGTTAGATAAGAGCTGAAACGTAATTACTGATAAAGGAACATAGCTAAGAAAGTAGTATACAGCCCTGAAAAAGATATTCCAGCTTTAACTCTCTGTGACCCTACACATACAGAAAATGCAGAACAATTTTGCCAGAGTCCTGGCTTTCTCTGGTGTCTGAAATTGACACTTCTGTTAATCTAAATTTGTGAAAGAATTGGCTTCAGTAAAGACTGTGTAACATGATTGAGTGTCATAAAATTGGGGTATAAAAGATGTATTTAGGACTTGCTGTTTCACTGAAGAAAATAATAAATACTTTGTTCAGTGGAACAGGAATGTAGTCAAGCCTATCGTCAATAGGCAATGTGGAAATGAGTGGTTTTCTCTCCGAGAAAACCAAAAGGAGAAAAACTTTTCTTGAGTGAAAGCACACCTGAGTGAAGCACAAATCTAAGTGCCTTTAAAATCAGGTTCAGTTGCAAAAGGAATTGTGCTATTACCCATGGAGTAGTATTTTACGCCAATAATGAAAGTCAACATAATGTAAGCACTAATTTTCTCTGCTGAGGACTTTATTCTAGTCAGAAGGGTGTGTACAGGCATGACCAGGCTGTGCCAAGGTGTGTGTGAATGCCTCTGCTCCACAAAAGGAGATCTGCACAGTGGTTTGTAACGAGCAGAGCTGTAGGAACTAATACCTTTCACTGGAATTGGGCCTAGGTTTATTTTTTTAATCTTAGTTTCACCTGTTCTCATTAATATCCTCTGCATATGAATGTAGATACACGAGACAGGATTTGAATGTTTCTATGGCCTTCTGCAGCTGTTGTATAATTTTCACTTTTATTGTCCTGGTAAGCCAATAAAACAATTAAATGATAATCAGACAATCCACTAAAAAACTGTGGCATATGTAAATAGGAACAAAACTTGTTGCAAGAAGACAATATTGTTATATAATAATGTGGTTATCCAAAACTGTTTGTTCTACTTTATAAGCTAGAGATAATCTCAAAATTATCCAGTCCAGACTTTGATCTAAGGAAGAATAATAAAACTTTGATCATTGTTGAATTGGCAGCTGCTATAAAAAGCCTATGTCATATTTCTCTCTTAGTAACACTAACTAAATCCAAAATAACTGATAAAAGAATTTGATGATTGCAGCTTAGGGATGCTTTCTGACTTGACCTGAAGTAATCTCTGTCCAAAAATGTGTATAAATATTTTTTCTATTTTCTGTTGCCAGATGTTTTCGTATTTGAGATGAATGACAAAGATGTTTTGTGTACTTAGATGCGCAACGCACATTTGGAGTCTCGTGTTCCAGAGAGAGGGGCTCTGGTTAACTGATTATGTTCATACATAATGTGGTTAATTTACAACAAAATTCTGATACCATCATCTTTATCTTTCTGAAAATGTCATTTAAAATTTAAAAATTTTAAATAGCTGATGCTGATGACTGCGTTGTAGTTGCCACAGTGTTACTGTATTTCTTTCCATGCTTGCAGCATAATAAATATTTTCACAGACATGTTTGTGTAGGAAACACTGCTTGTGATGTTCTTCCTTCAGAGTTGCAGCTGGACAGTGGAAAATTTTTCTAGGTTTAGTATTTTAAAATTTAAAGGAGAATGTGAAGAAGGAAAAAAGCTAGCTAGCCTTTATTCCTCATAAACTGGGATTTTTGAAAATAGTGGTGGGATCAACAGAGCTGAGAGACTTGTAAAATTTCTTCAGTACTTCTGCATTTCTGCATTCAATAAGGAAAATGGCTGAAAACTTAAGACTCCAATGGCAGTTGATTTTAGGGTCTTTGATGTATTTTATATATCTAGGTATAAGATGACCTCAGTCTCTAGGTAATGCAAGGGTTTTTCCAGTCTGTGGCAGGGACATTGTGAGGTTCATGTAATGTTTGGTGTAGCGTCTCAAGAGTGACATGCCCGAAAAGGTCGACATACTGTTCTCCCCTGGGCCGGGCTGGCGTGGCACTGTGCGTTCGGCTTGCTCTGTACCGGTGGTGGTCATCTGGAAGTTCAGCAGGTCAAGAGCCAACTTTTCCCTTCTTTTGCTCTGAGTTTTCCCTTTGTCTAGCTCCCTGCTTGATGCAGATAATTTGCCTATCTGAAGTTTTCTTTAATAACAATAGTCTCGTGTTTTGGGCAGTAAATTCTATTGAGTTAAACAGGTTCAAAATTTAGGTTTGGGAAATTTTGTGACTTTTTGCAATAGCAATTCCCCTCTCTTTCTCTTGTCCTCTGGTGACAGCTTTTGTGGATACCGTGAGTTCTCATTTTTCCTTTCTGCGAGGCACACAGGCCAAGCAGAGCAGTGCTATAAGATGCACTTTGTTCTCTGTCTATTGTTGCCACTCCGTATTTATCAAAAGCAGAGAGACTATGTGCCTGAAGGGGGATTAAGAATCCTACCATCTTGCTATTTATGATGCTCAGGAGGTATTTTTAGTAAAGGTTGTTGGTTCTGTGGCTCAAGGGGATGGCTAAGAGAGGGTAGGTCAGGAGGCAGCCAGCTGAAATTAATGAGGACTATGGCTGGAATTACAGGGAAGGGGTAACCCCAGCAAAGATCCCTTTGGTGCTTGTGTGCGTACGAATGTGTACCTGTACACAGAAACAGATTTGGAGTCTGTGTAGAGAAAACAACCAAAGAAACTATAATAATCTGTCTCTGCAGCCATCTGAAAGAGGGGAGAGGATTAATACCTGCTATGCTTCACACAATTCCTCTTCCTGAAAGACTGTCAGAGTTACACAGAAGAGTTTTTATAGGATACTGGGTTTTCATACCTGAACCTTCCCTCCAGATGTACGGGTCCAGCAAGATCCATGTGTTGCTAATACAGATTCTGGCTCAGTTTCCTTAGGAAGCAAGGTCCACATTGAGCCTTGTTCTGCCCTTGTTAATTTTCCTTCCTACACCTTCCTCTTGAGGCTGAAAAATCACGAGAGACAGTGGGTGAGGAAGGTGGTAAGAGCAGGAGAGAGTGGAAGCGGAGTAGAAGGGCACCTGGCAACAATGAGCAAAAGAGACATCTTTAAAGCAGCGTAAGGTGAGAGGGTGTGCCTGGAAATCCTGCTTCAGGCTGCTACAGAGGCCGAACTGACACAGACCAAAACTGGCCCTGAGCCTAAAAAAGATTAGAAGAGGTAGGAGCAGAGAACCTTTGGAAAGTTACAGAAAGGAACTAGCTGTAAGTGTTCTCATGTCAAAAAGGTTTTTGTTTTTATTTCTTTGCGGGTTTTCTTTGACACGCTAAGTAACCTAGCAGTCAGGTTAGGGGAATGCGTGCTGGAGTAACTGTCCTTACAATTGCTGCAAATATTTCTGTGATTTTCGGAAGGGAGTGCAGGAAAGTACTGGTTTGAAATCGCCTGAGGTAAAACTCTTAGCAGCCTAAAACCTCTGAATGCTTCACAGACTGATCTAGGAGCTGGTGCTCTGCCAAATCTTATTTTTAAGCAATTAGGTTTCTCTCTCATCTTTATGAAATTATGTTTCTCTAGCAATATCACACAAGCATAGTGCCTGGAAAGGGAGGGAGGAGCACGTGTGCAGGCATATGACTTTTCAAGGGAGAAATACAAAATTATGTTTGGTGCCATGTTTGCATGGCAAGTGAGGCTGAACAGCTCCAGCCCCAGTGTGTTTCCATCCTGCTGAGTTACACGTTCCATGTTGCTGTTTTCCTTGAATATATAGTTAATTCTTTTCTACTAATGCTTTCTTTGCACTGGAAGTTGACATTTCAAACAGAAATATTAAGAGGTATTTTTAGGGTAGTTAGGAAACCCCATCTACTGGGGAATGTAAAGAAAGTATAACGCCAACAGAAATCCTGTGTTAACCCACTGGGAATTGATTAATTATGAGATCAATTGTGGTGTCCTTTTGATTTCTGACATGACTAAAGAGCACCTTGGATGCGCCAGAACTGATCAAAAGTGGCTTTCTGAATGTAACAAGTAGTGTTTCTATTTGCAGAATACGCTTCATGTAAATGAAATTGGGAAGGCAGAAAGAACAACTGGAAGAGAAAATAAAGTCTGCAGAGGTCACTTCTGCTGCCTAAACACTAATAATGATATTAGCAGTTCCAAACTTAACAGTTTTAGTCACAATACATCCTCCTTTGTGCTGGCAGGAAAGCTCAGTTTACCTGAGTGTGTTCTCAGTTTCTATTTCCATCAATACATGTTATACCAAAAGTGTGGTCAGTGGGCCACATAATAGTTACTGTCTGAGATTTTTCCAAGTTCTAGGTTAAAAAAAAATGATGTTTTGACACCAATATAGGAGAGTGTTGGTCCATTTAAAATGCATGTTAGTGTGCCTGCTCAGAATTTCTTTCAAGTGTGCAGGTCTTAGTAAGGCATTCATTGATATTTCTTCCTCATCATGGGCTGAAATAGTTCTTGACTACTATTGTTTCATTTTCTGCCCCACCCTCCTTAATTTCTGTAATGCAAATAGCCCAGTAGGAAATCTGTAATTCAGCTTTTCATTCTATCCAACATTATTTACTGCTAGTATTTATGACTTCTGTGAGCTATCTACTCTTAATATTAAAAGTTATCTTGGGAGTGCAAATGTTTAGTACCAAATTCATTTTCCACTAGGAACTGGAAGTTAAGAACTTTTCTAAAATAGTTATTTTCCTGTTTTATATGTCTTGAAAATGTCAGGCAGTACTGTCGGTTACACTTGAGCATAGTATTCTGTGGTATCAGATGGCGAGACAGACACAGCAATTTGATCTTTCCCAAGTGCTTCAGAAAATAATCAGCACGCCTTTTATTTCTCATCTATTTCTTGCCTGAGTAACTGTTTAGAAACTGCGGTGCTTATTCGATGGGCAAAGAATATATTGTCAAAAAGTCTTTTTTTTGTAGCAGAACTCTTTGAAGACAAACTATACCTTCTTGTGTTGTGTAAATCTTGAATAATTGTGGAGGCCAGGAGAGTAATTCCAGATTTGTGCTACTCAGAGAGATGAACTGGTCAGATTATTGGTCATGGTATGAAGCAGAGGAAGACATTGAGTAAAGACAGTTCCTCCTGCCTTGAGGCAGAAGAGGCACATGGCTTTTTGAAGTTCCTTTTACAATTAGTGTTTTGTGACTTCTAGGGTTCTGTGCTATGGAACATATGGGATTATTTAACTGTGTTGTCTGAACCCCTGTTTTGGAGACTTTCTTTAAAATGAGGTTTTTTACGTGTTCATTTGTGTATGACAACAGCACAGAGAGCCTCAACAATATATTGTTATTTATAAATTTAGTTGATAATGAAGATATTTATAGTTTGACATGTGAAAAGAATGCTAATTGTATATATAGTGATTCTTAAGCTACGTGAAGCTGAATAACTGTTCCCCCCATTTGAAAGTACTGAAGTAGGCATTGTGATCTTTGAGGAATCGTTCTTCCTGGTGGTTACAGGAGTCTAGGTAAAGCTTGTATTTCAGCCACAATCTGCTTTATCTCATCTAGGCCGTGCTAGATAACATGGTATCCTAGAAGGAAGGTGTGAAAATTACTTTTAGCTGTTTCTAGAGTCTTATGAGTGATGTCAGATGTAGGTTAGTGCAGGGAAAAGGCATTGTATAAAACTAGAAATTGATCCTATTCTTAAGGAGTTCCAGTTCTGTATATTAATCAAAATATTACTGTCCCTTCCGTGCTCTCTCCCTTCCTCCCTCCAAGCTAAACCCTGCTCTGAACTGAGTAGCTCTGTTGAATTGCCTTGCCATCCTGTCAGCCACATTGGAAAACTGCTGGAAACACAAAGAACGCTGCAAATTGTGTGTACATGTACATAGATGTTTTTGTTCAGTTATCATGATTTCTGGTTAGCTGAACCACAGGCAAATACCCTTTTTTTTTTTGCCTAGTGCATAGTTTGCGTTATCTTCTTCAAAGAAAGTTCAGTATCTGGATATAGTAGTTGTTTTTTAGTTTTAATACCTCTTTGGAATAGCCTCTGTGCCAATAGGGGCGTGGGGTCTTACTAATCTAGAGCATGGTGGCTTTCTGTCTTGGAGGACATAAACACTGTCAGCAGGACAAAGAGAGCTGAGAAGTTTTTCAGTAGCTAGGGGCAGAGATTTGCTGCATGTTTTCATTACCTTTGCATCTTTTCATTACCTTTCACAAGGTAAATTACCTTGTAAAAGTGAGCTACAAAAAAAGAAGGCAGCGTGTTGCATTATGTTTTCTAATGCTGAATTCATGTTCCCTCTTTGATTCTTTCTGTATCTTTTTTTTTTTTTTTTGGTTTGTTTTTTTTTTAAGCAGAGATTTGGCAATGGCTGTTTTTCAATTTATTTGACGTTTGGCCATCTGGAGCTGAGCAGAGCTTTAGTCACACACGTTAGCTGTGTTAAGTGGAGCAATGTAGGATCTAGGGGCCAGATTCAGCTCCGAAGTAAACATGGTGGAATTAGCAAAGTTACATCAGGATTGGACTGGTTCTTTCTGGGAGCCGTTTGCTATGCAAGTTACTGAGAAATTTCATCTTATTTTCTCAACTCTGAGAGAGCCTTCTATCCAGTTTAAAACAAATAATAAGTACTACTCTCTTGATCATGTTCTGTAGGACACTCGGGACTTGCTAATGACCCAGAGCTAGTGCTTACAGAGCCTATACTTTTTGGGACTGCATTTAGGGTGCATCTAATTCCCTAAATATCTGCCCACGCCCTGCACTGCTGTAGCTCTCTGCCCCAGCTTTTCCCAAAGGGATGGCTCCAAAAGCAGAAGAGAGTGAATGCAGCATTATTAGATGATTGAATGTTTTACTGCTAGTTTGTGTGTTGACTTTACTTGTGTACCAGGTACAGGGGATGGTACTGGATTCAGTGGACTAGTTCCCTTATGTAACGGTATTTCTATTTCCTTGAAAATGAGGCTGTGAACACCCTTCTGGGCAAAAGTGTATGTTCTGTAAATATTATTGGTGAGGTTTCCTTCTTCCACGACTGTGACTTTCAGCTTCCTTCTGGGTTACATGAACAGCCCATAGCTGGTTTTTGTACCTTCTTTGAAAAGGCAGTAATGGGCCTGTGTATTCCAGTCTGGTGACTTTAAAGAGTCTTGTATTCAGGTGTATCTCCATGTGAGGAAGAATATTACTTTCATGACACTTTCCCTGTACTTCTAAGTTGGCCTTGTTATATTAGGACCAGAAAGAGATTGTCATGGTTTCTTGAAGACAGATCAAGGCTGAGCCTGGTTAGGAGACTGGTGCCACACACAACTATGAACTATATTGCCGTTGCTGAAGTCTGGGTATGCAGGAATCAAAGCCTTCTGTCTCTCCTGTCTACAGATCAAGGGGGTGACTACTTGCCATAGGATGTGACACAACACCTTGAATTGAGATAGTTTGTGTGGCAGTACAAGGGAAGTCACAGTGGCTCAAGTTTTAGGAAAGAACCTATATGTTTTGGTGGATAGACTGAGCTGAAGTCCGTTTCACTGCCAATTAATTGTTGTTAGTTCCCAAGCTTCATTTGAGTTTGGGTATGCCTGCTCCAGCCGTGGCTATGCTTTTGATGTGGTTTTAGGCAAACCCCTGAGATTCATTTCAGAATTCCTCTATCGTTTTTGGTTGCATTCTTGCAGATTGCTCCCCAGTATGCTGCCCAGCCTGTCACTGAGTTTTCCTCTATGTGTAACACAGCTGTACAGAAGGAAAACCAGCAAGCAGGATTATAAATATATATAGCATCAAATGTTATCTTTACTTCATCAACTTGTAGTGACTGCCTTTCCTCTTGCACTTTGGTTTCTCTGCTGAAGACAGCTGTGTCATTCCATTTTACAAAGCTTTGAGGATTAATGATTTTAATGCCAAATACAGTAGAGGAAGTTTGTTAAATCGGTGCTCCCTCACTTGGTGATCAAGCTCTTTAATAATTCAAATGATTGCCCATAATGGTTTTCTGCCTTTCCTTGTGTCCAAAAGAGCAGTTCTAGACTTGACACAGGTGCTTCTGTTCTCATGCAGATGAGCCGAGAGCTGAGCTTAACTAACTGCTGCCATATGGTGGGGTCAGGAGCTGCAGAACAGCTTCCTTTTTAACAGCTCTGAGAAATCTCTCCGCAGATTGTAACAACTGATCTGGAAAATCATCTCACCTGTATTTACAGGGTTTTCAGATTTGGTATAGGAGAAATGGTTTAAGAAATGCAAATTACGGAAGATAAGGTATCACAGCCCACATACAGAATCTCCCGGTGAGAAGACACGCTTCCACTTGGGCTAGCGTTAATGAGGTTCATTGTGAAGTATCTGGGTAGCAGGCATTTCCTGAGACTTATATGCACCATCATAAATTTTATTGTCAGAAGTCAGACTGTGTGATTGTAGGTGCCTTAAAATCATTGACTTGTGGAATGAAAAAAGTTTGAGACAGCAGTCATGGAACACATTTTAAGCGTGACCTCTCACCATCGTAGCCATCAGCTGTCACCTAAAAGCTGTTTTTTTCTTTTGAGTGTAGACTGTCATGCCAGTCCCATGAACAGAACTGCCTGTCAGGGATGTGACACAAATGAGGTGGCTGATGGTGTTGCCAGGTAACATTTATTGACTGTCCAAACTCAGACTGGAGTTTGTGGTGTGAAGTGCCCCGCATCACTAGATCTTGGGGATTTCATTTCAGAAGCATTTATTACTTAGTTCTCTCCACTTCCTAAGTGAGCCTGAACTCGTGGTTTACTAAGCAAGTATGTAGTTGAACACACTTGGGTCTTTATAGCAAATCATTGTTGTTAGTGTGTTTAAGGAGATTCAGAGCTCCAGCATTAGGAAGTTTTGAGTCTGTGTTACCATGGATGTCATTCAGAGCTCACCCTAGTCCTGTGACGCTCCACTGCTAATACAGGCTTACTCAGACCTTCCTCAATGATGCAGCTTCTCTCCTACTCTGTTATTCAACGTACCAAGCATCAATGGTTAGCATGATCTATGATGGCAGGTGCAGGTCATGATATAAGAGAGGATATATAAGATGAAGCCATTACATAGAAAGCAGCGATGATAGCATAACCTAGTAATGCTATGTTGTTCCTTCCCTGTTATCAAGTCCAGCATGCTGTGCCTGTCTCCCATTACCTAATCCAGAGTGGTGCTGTCTCATTTGTGCAAGAAGAACGTTAATGATACTTGGAATAGGCTTAGGTAGGATTTAAGTGTCATGCAGATGTGGGCTAATCCTTTGCTAGGGGTTGTAGGCAGCCTTTTATGCAAACACATAGTTAGCCTTTTTGCTCAAATGTAGATAGGCATGAAAATAAACAGTTTTGAATTACAAATTCAAATTCTTTTAAGTCCACTTGGTAGCCCAGAGAGTGTCACAGTATCTCTCACACGATGTCCTGAAAAAATGTAACAGACCTTTACCACAGTGTTTTGTGATGCAAATCTATTTCTAGTTAGGTGGGTGTGATTATAGAGAAAAAGAGAGAAGGTTTTTTTTCTTTGAATAGGGTAAGTTAAAAGACAAAATCAAGTTTTCCAGCTTTACTACTTCGAAGGAAAATTTCATTAGGAAAATCTCTGTAAAGGTAGTTTTGCTCTTACCCAGCCAGTCATAAATTGATATACCAGATGATCACCTCAGAGGAAAATAAGTACAGCATAACA
The DNA here is from genome assembly GCA_013396935.1 of Baryphthengus martii. Classification (NCBI taxonomy): domain Eukaryota; kingdom Metazoa; phylum Chordata; class Aves; order Coraciiformes; family Momotidae; genus Baryphthengus; species Baryphthengus martii. Next base: position 215,875 of record VWZK01006929.1, read on the forward strand.
TACAACCAGAGAGTTGTATCATGGCTACATTAGAGAGCAAAATAGAGTAGGTTTAAAGCTGTGTTTGGATGACCTTCAAATCCCATCTGCAGTTTTCTTTTTAGCTTCAAGTTTCAAATGTCAGCTGCAAGTAGATCATTGCACCAGAAACACTTAGGCAAGAAAAGATCAAGGATGTCCTCTCTTTGTGTTTGTTTTAGAGGAGAGAGAACTGTGTTGCCTCATTAGGAACTGCTGTCTGTGGGTAGACTGATGTCTCTGGGAGGAATTGGGAAATCTTGCACGCTGGGTTGATGCATTAATCAAGGGTGAAAATGGGGCTATCTTCAGTCGGTAAAACAAAAAAGTTAAAACTCCACTATGTTAACATGTTATAACACACTGCTTCAGACTGCTGGTTGGGTTTTATGCCATGAGGCATGAATATCCCTGGCTAAGAGCAGGAAAGATTTAGAGTGTGGAAGCTTTAGAGAATAGGGGAAGAAAGCCAAAACAGTACTAGGATATAGTTAAGTATGTTTAGTCAGCATTATGATCTCTTGCTTCCTTGAACTACAGATTTTACCAACAAATCCAAATGCAGCTGAAGGGAGAAATCTTCCCCCATCTCCTGTTTTAGTTGTGGACTTGCCTCTTGTGCTTTCCTTGCTTACATGACTGAAATGAGGATAAAGGGGAAGTATACGCAACACGCTGTTATTTTAGAAGCAAAACCTTAGGTCAGAGGTTTCTGGTGGCCAGGATGATCTTTGAGTCCAGTAAAAAGATACTGAGCTTTAGCTGCCTCCAAGAGGCATTTGGAAGAACTGAAGAGTTGCTCAGAGAACTCAGAAGCTTCTCTGAAGTGCTGTAAAAGCTTCAGGAGCTTTAATTGTTATCACTGATGTCATTCAAGCCCGATTCCCACTGGAACTTCCTCTGTGTTAATTATGGTCCTGAGGATGATAACTTGGCAAACGCAGCTGCAGCATTGCTGTTGCATCAGTTAATTAATCATCCAGGCTAGACTGGCAAGAAGATGTGTTTCTTTACTCTCATTATAAACAGATGTAGAGAAATGGAAAGATTTAGATGACTGTAAGTCCCCTTTCAGCTGTGTTGCAGTGCCAGGGCTGTGGGATCCTAATAGTGGTGTATCCCACTGGTCCTAATGTTCATGTTTTCAAAAGCATGCTGGTGCTTTTTCTCAAAAAAGAAATATTAAACACATCAAACGCTACAAAAGCAGTTTGTCTTTGAGTTCTCAGTACAGCTGTAAGAAAAAGCTTTATGAATTAAATTAATCCAGCTTTAATAACTTCTTTTTAATAACTTTCACAGGTGAAGGAGACAGATCGTATTAGGAATAAATTGAAGATACCCAGGGTGGCTTTTTTAGGCAAATGTAGAGAGATTATTTCTGGGATGGCTTTGGGAGTAGTTTGCATGCTCTGCTGATGTTGATTTCGTAGTAGGGTTGTTTGTCATTCCTTAGTGCCGTTTGCTGACCTGCTGCTTGAAGCCCCACAAACATCTGAAGAATACCGCTCATAGGATTCCCCAGCAAAGCCTCAGCTGTAAGAACGTGGCCTTTGGAGTGACCTCTGTCAGTTCGCCCCTGCTATGATCTGACCATCTCGTTATCTGGTCCTATTAATCATAACAAATATTTATGGAATCTGTTGTCTGAAGTGCAAGCTGAACGTTATTTCAGCTAAACTTGGAAGCTAATGAGATGGCATGTATTTACATTGCTGAACTGGGTCACTCTCTTTCTTTCTGAAATTTGCTTCTGAACGTGCTTGAGAGCAGAAGTAACACTTTTCTAACACCATTATTTGGTTGATTAGGCAGATAAAAGCCTCAAGCTGCTTTGTGCAACGTGCCTCACAGATCCTCATGTTGCCTTTTTCTAAGGCAAAAATAACTTCCAGAAATGTCAATAGAGGTGAGAAATTATTATTTTGGAGCTTGTAAATTAAACTAACTGCACTGAAGACATGTTCTTTGTATGTGGTGACAGGAAACAGTGATAAATATGATGACATATTCATAGTGATAAAGATATCCTACAATCTGTAATTACGTTCTTCCTAGTTTGTTAATTAACTGATTTCCATGGCATTCTTGTGCGGAGAGAAGAGCTATGTTTTCTTAGTAGGGCACTGCAGAATTTGGCTTGTGTTAACTGATTTTTCAGGACAGGCTTGTGGCTACATTTTCTGTCCTTGGGAGCACACCTGAGTCTGGAGTGACCTTCCTGGCATTACCTGGGACAACTGCTTGCAGTGCCTTGTGCTTGGAGTATTCCCCAAGATGTACTTAATCATGCTACAAATGACCTGCCTTTGTAGTGATAAATTAAAATAAAAAATAACCTGGTGTCCTGCCTTGTAGGGTGCTGAGGTATCTGCTAGAAGGGTCCTACTATCTGCTGTTGCAAAACCAGTAAGATTTGTGGGACGTATATTAAGTTCAGGCTTCCAAAAAAGATGTTAGGGGCAACTGGTACTGCATGTCAGGAGATTCTTGTAATCCAGAGCTAACTCGGGAATAATCTGTTTGTAGCTGTATTGCTTTAGATGTGACTTTCCTTCGAAACAGTAAGTGCAATTTCAGTGTTTTAAGATGGACGTGATCAAGGTCAAGATATTAAAAATAAAAAAAAAAATAGGAATTTCCAAACTATTATCCCTTCTTTCACACTGTTCTGATCTATGAAGGTGTGATTTTTGCAGTACTGTCTTTGATTGTTTGCTTCCAGTTCAGGTCACATGCAGTGAAATTGTACTTTATGACTGAGCTAAACCTGCCTGCTCTTGGCTGCTCTTGTAAGGTCATAGGGATTTTGACAGTGATACGTGAGGGAGCACTTGCTCAACAGATGAAGAGCCTGAAGAAGCACATGGTGTGAAAATGCTGCACAGATTGCTTCCTTTGGAGGGGTCAGGCCACCTCAAGAGCCTACAGCTGGGTATGCTCCATGGTGGTCCTTTGCCTGAGCAGTGGGTGGAACCATCAGTCATGGCCAAAACTGTGTTGCCAATCGGATCTTTATTCTTACAGTTGTGTGGCTTTTTTTCGTTCAGAGTTTTTTCCAGTCACTGTAGCCTAGTAGTGAGGACTGACCATAAAAAGCTTTTCCTTGTACTGTGTTTAATCTTTTATTGTAGGCTGCTTTGTGGTGTGTTGTGATTCTCTGCATTAATGTCTCAAAGTGTCAGGTGCTGAATGGAAAAATAGTTTTAGTCATGAGATTAAGAGTTACTGTTGTTTTTAAAGATCAGGATTCTGATTGTCAGAAATACACTTACCATGAAAACTCTGCCTTGTGCTTTTAAGAATTCATTATTGGAGGTTGGGGAGGAATAATACCATTTTCGTAGTGTCACAAGGTTTCATTTTTGAGGAAGAACAAACTCTTCTGTAAACATGATTTAAGCTCTTTTAAATCCATTAAAGCCTTCCCTCCCGCCCCATTTTTTAAAACTGTAGAGATTCCCTTTAACATCAGCTGTGTTGAACTGACCTATCTAAGGCAGGCATTTAAACTGGGAAATACTTTTTTTCTTTGAGGAAACTACTGATACATTGACATGTGACTAAGGTGACGTTTACTGTGTCTGGTCTGAATGGTTGCTGAGGAATAAAAAGTGTCATTCATCCCAAAAGATAAATGACAAGGCTAATAAATTATTGTTCATAGATACCTTTTTGTTCAACGAGAAAGCTTTGATAATTTATTTTAGAGGAGATGCTTATCTCTTGGGCAACTGTTCATAGATAAGGTGAATCTTGCTCAAAAAAAAATGCTTTATATTATCAGATTTGCAGTGGGAAGCCCAGTGAGGCTGGAGTGAATGATGGGCATTGTGCTGAGAACCATTTACACACTGAAGGATCAGTGCCTGAGGACTTGCTAATCTAAATAGACAGTAGAAACAGAGAAACAGTTTGTAAGCCTTTTTAAATGTACTTATTTATTAATAAAGCAAACTATGTAAAGCTTCTTTAATAATTTGGACTCTGATAAGTAGTTGTAGAGGAGCTGGACTGGCAGGCAAATAGCCAAGACTTCATCAGAGAAGCACAAATAAATAAACACAGCTCATCAAATGGGTTAACCATGACATATATTATAGGTATATGTAAGATGTTGAAAAATGAGTGACAGACCCTGAATCAAGTTAATAAAATTCACTTTGCCTGGCTGAGTGGTGGATTCTTTGCTGCAGATGAAGGGAGATGTGCCTTGTTCAGGGGGCGATTTTAATCAGAGGTATGTGCTGGTATTGTGCTGCGTTAGGAGGGTTCTGAGACAGACTTTAGTATCTGGCACGTTTTTAACTGTGGCCATTAGAGCCTGGTTCACAGAGAATCCATGTGAAAACAGCATTGTAAATCAATTTCTTTATTCAGATTGGAATGTTGAAATAAAGCTACACCTTGCATGATTTTAGCTCTAAGGTACTTACTGATCTCTAGCAAAGCAGGAAGAATCACGAAATTTAAGAACATCTGTCTTAAACCTATTTTCCACAAAAACTGAAAGCTGAAACTGATGCATGTAGGCCATTTGCCTTCCTCAGATGGTGGCCACAAATTTAGGTCACTCCTGAGCGTAAGCATTGAGGCTGTCAAGTTCTTAAATACAACTCAGCTGCCAGCGGATCGGGTAGAGGAAGGTACTTCAGGACCAACTGCCTGGCAAACCGGCCTCCCTCATCCTCAGGCAGAACTTCTGACGTGACAGGGAAGAAGTGACATAGGGATTCATGATGGGCTCTTGAGATGGCCTTGCCCGGATTTCCCAGCCATGGGCTCTGACCGCTGCTGATGGGGCTCACTGTCACGGCATCCAGGGAAACCTCTCTTCCCTCGGGGTGGAGGTGATGAGGATGTGACAGCCCCACGAGCAGGGGGCTCATGCTGGGCAAGGCTGAGAGGCTGTGCAGGCTCAGGGGATGCTGTCACCTGGAAAGGGGTCAGGTACCAAGACCACATGGTGGACAGCCATCCTTGGTTTGGCAACCAGACCCAGTAGGTATGGGGCTGTGCTTGCCATCCAGAGGGACCTGGACAGGCTTGAGAAGTGGGCCTGGGTGAACCTCATGAGGTTCAATAAGGCCAAGCACAAGGTCCTGCGCCTATTGATATCTCAATCTCAATACAGGCTGGGAGATGAAGGGATTGAGAGCAGCCCTGAGCAGAAGGACTTGGGGATGCTAGTGGATGAAAAGCTGGACGTGAGCTGGCAATGTGCACTCGCAGCCCAGAAGGCCCAACCATATCCTGGGCTGCATTAAAAGCAGTGTGGCAGCAGGTTGAGGGAGGTGACTCTCTCCCTCTTCTCCACTCTGACGAGACCTCACCTGAGTGCCTTGTCCCTCTCTGAAGTCATCAGCACAAGAAGGACATGAACCTGTTGGAGCAGGTCCAGAGGAGGGCCATGAAAATAATCACCTCTCTTATGAGGACAGACTGAGAGAGTTGGGGTTGTTTAGCTTGGAAAAGAGAAGGCCCTGGGGAGACCTTATTGTGGCCTTTCGGTACTTAAAGGGGACCTCTAAGAAAGATGGTGATCTTTTTAGCAGGTCATGTTGTGACAGGAAAAGACATAATAGTTTTAAACTAAAAGAGAGGAGATTTAGCTGGTTAGATAGGGAAGAATTTTTTTACAATGAGGGTGGTGAAAAACTGGAACAGGTTGCTCAGAGAGGTGTTCGAAGCCCCATTCCTGGAAACATTGCAAGTCAGGTTGAACGAGGCTCTGAGCAACCTGATGTAGTTGAAGATGTCCCTGCTCGCTGCAGAGGGATTGGACTAGATGACCTTTAAAGGTCCCTTTCAACACAAAGCATCCTATGATTCTGTGACTCTGTGCTGTGCCCACACATGGGGAAGAAGGTGAGAGAGTCACCACTCACCTCTCCAGGCAGCACTCCGACCTCTAGATTTCCCTCTCAGCCTTCCTGCAGGACCCCACCATTAGTATTTTCTGCACTCAAAACTGCAGCCAGATAGTTCTCAGCTTTTTGTTGGCATTCAGCTCTCACATCCCTTTCTTTGCACAACCTCTTGTTCTTCCTTTTATTCAGTTCCATGTTCTCCTGTAATTTTCCCATCTTCTCCAAATATACTCATTTCCTTTGTGGCACTTTATAAAGTGCCACTGTATAAAATGCTATTGGTAAGCTATGTATACTGAATTTTCCTCACTTAAAAATAATTATTCTCAAATATATTTGGATATAGTCTATTTTTTATAAGCTTTGTTCAAAAAGATTGTGCATTTAGATCAGGAAAACAGGTTGAGAATTGTTTGGATCTCTGTTTTCTGTTTCTTAACCACAGCTATGATGTTTGTTCTTCATATTCTTCTGCCCTGGAGCAGATAAGCTTTGGTCTTTTTTGACTCCAGACATCATAGCATTTTAATTGCACTGATGACCTCCTTGGAGCACCTCCATCCTTCCAGGTGATGACTCTGGAATTACAGGCTTCACCTGTAAAAGAAACAGGCAAGTCAGTTCTTCTAGCAGGAGGTTGATTTTATTTCACAGTGGAATAGGTATAAGGAGAAATTTTAGACTCTACAGTTCCTCACATAGTGTTTCAGAAGTTCAGTTTGGTCTTCGAGTGGGGAATCCACATCGTAGGTATTTTTTCAGAGTCGTGCTCCCTTCCTGACTCTCTCAACTCCTTTAATTGCTTCTCATTTCCATTGGCAAAGAGGGTCAGTGTCCTAGGGTAGAAGTCATTTTCTATTGCATCTGCATTTCTTCCCAATGGACACTGAAGTGTCAGGGGTGAGAATTCTGTCTGGGCTAGGCTGGGACCCTCACTCTTTCCCTCAGTTGTGAAATTGCACATGATTCCAGGGGAGAGAGTAAAGGAACTGCAGTGAACCTAAAATGAAAGACTAACACTTTGCTGGACTTCCCTGTCCTTTACCCATTGAGTTGGGCTTTCCTTTGCTGAAATAGATCTGAGAGATCAGATAATGTCACACTGAAGCAATAGAGTGAGGAATGTGTCAAGGTAGTTGCATTTCTGTTGCTGTAGTGATATTTTTTTTCCTTGTTTTATTTCCTTTTTCCTGTTACTATTATTTCGTGTAATAAAAGCAGCTTTTCTTGAAACAGAAGAGAAAATTTTTCAGTTTCAATAAATAATTTTAAACAATGATAGGTTTTATTTATACCTATGTGCATCCTGTTTCTGCTGCTTGTGATGGCAAACAGTGTGAGAGGGATTGTTAAAATCACTTATATTGTTTTTTCTGTTATCGGTGTGAGCTGGTGGCCTGCTGGGATCCTTCATTCCATGCCCTCAGTTCTGTGTTACAGGAGAGGAGCAAGCAGTACATTTTTGGTTCCTTCTGTTTTGCTAAAGACGCTGGCATGGATCGTATCCCTTTTCTCTGTCATGCAGCCCTTTGACAGTAACTTGTTCTTTCATCCCTCTCAGCAGCGCAGTCTGGAAATCTCCAACTGATTTATTCTGTTTTCCAGCCAGTGTGCAATTTCTGTGGCAGTCAAGGAGCAGGTCCCTCTTTGTTTTGGTAGAGAAACTGCAAGACAGTTTCACAGAAATAAGTTGCATAATACTGCGCAAAGCAAAAAGTAATTAATGTGGAGGTGGAAAAGATACCCTTACTACTCAGTGCAAAGCCGGCTTGCCTTTCCGACAAAGATAGTTACCTCCTACCTCTTCATTTCCATGAGAGGCTCTCTCAGAATTTCAAAGGTAAGAAAAAATAATTGGAAAATTGTCTTTAGCAGAATCTGGCAATACACACAAAAGGTTGAGGCTGCATTATTCTGTCACCTCGGCTGCTTAGTGTTTGGAGAAAGTGAGGAGATAAACAAGTTAAAACAGACCCGGTGCCCCCTCATCAAGGCTGCAGAATTCTACAGTTTTGATCAGACCAGCCACATTCTCATCTCATGCTCCACTGGGAAGTATGGCTAAAATCCCAGTGTCAGGGTGTATGGAACTTAAGAAAACTTTGGTCTGTGTAGCTAGAGTTGCTATTGAGTTACCGTTATTATTGAGGAGTCTAAGATGCTCTCCTGAAGATGTTCCCTGCCCAAGAAATGATAGGACTGCTCAGTTTTCTCTGTTATATCCTTTCCTAAGTGGCCCTTCATAAAGATTTGTTTTGCAGCAGTCTCAAGCTATATGAGGGTATAATAACAAGCACAGTCTGACTAAACCTCCTAACTGAAGCTCATCTGACTTAGACAATGTATAATCATAGATTAAAAATACCCTGAGCTTGGTTGCATCCTAAAAATACTCTTCAAAGTTCTTAGCAGCTGTTACTAGAAATAGTTTACTATTGGCTAGGTGGTACAGTGGAAGCTGAAAATATAAAGACTAGGTTTCTTTTCTTTCTCTTAAATATTCATTATGACTTGAATACTCTGTGTTCAGATTACTATCTTTCAAGCACTTGCTTTTATTAGATTGTTTATAAGAAGCGGCAAGTGAAAGGAAGTAGGAAATGTGGTACATCGAAAGTACTGTTCATTTATATTGTTCGGTGATGTAGGTTTTCCTGGAGTACTTTGCAGTTCTGATTATTTCATCTTAAACTAGAAAGAGTTCAGAAAAGGGAGACCAACATGATTATTCTGGAAACACTTGGTGAAAGAGTAAACCCCCCTGAGGTTATTGTTTTAGGCTCCATTCTTACCGTCGTCAGTCACTAAAATTATAAATGGTATAGATAAGGACCACCTATTTTCTTTCCTCTTAACAAAAATATCAGGGCACTCAGTTAATCATAGGAAACCTGTAGAGGGAAAAATTGCGAGTACTTGATTAAACTCTGAAACCCATTGCAACAGGCTTTTGATGAAATCAAGAAATTAATGAAACAATGAAAGAAACTAAGTCTGTGACACTAATCTATCCAAATGCATAGTTTTAGTGAAATTAGAAAATTATTGGTTCTGAAGCTGAGTATAAAGTGCACACTAGCTTTAGAGCATTGTAAGACTGAAAAAAAGCAAGGGAAGGTGCTGTAGCTATATGTGGTATTGCTTTTTTTTTTTAAAGTTAAGAGTATGTTCTAGCAAACAGGTTTTAGATGCCTGTACTGTGACCAGCCCTGGGCATGGCATCTATGCTTCTAGGGCTCTCCAAATCTGAGCTGCATTTCCTCCTGAAGTAAATCCCCAGAGATGCAGTTGATAAGGCCAGTACTTTTTCTGCAGCTTGCCCGTCCATGTTCTCCCTTTGAGTAGTCTTCATATTAGCATTCTCTGTGGAACCCTCAAAACTATGGAATTGTCTGCATCACAAGAAATGCAGTCCTACGAGTGTGTTTTTCTCCAGAAACACTTTTCCGTGTTCTTTTAAGATCTCAAGGAATTGTCACTAGAGTATTAACATCAGCGTAATCTAAAAAATTCTATTATGTCCTTTGTTTTTCTTTTTGGAGTTTGAGGCTTTGCTTTTCATTGTAAGAACTCACTTCAAAATCCAGAAAAGCTATATATTTTGTATTTATATAGATGTTTACTTTTTTTTTAGAAGTTTTTTCTTCTGTGATTGTTCCCCAGGACCAAATTAGTGTATACATTTTATAAATGTCACTCTGACACAATTTTTGCCTTATGACACATCTTTTAAAATGTGTTATGTTCTTCACAGTTGTGTGTGTTCTGAACACAAACTCAGTTTACTAGTAGATGTCCTATAATCCTCTCAGTTGCCAGCCCTCTAAATTCACTAAAATAAATTATATTTTGTGGAAGTCTTGGCAGAAAATGCCTTTTGTGTTCAGTAAAACCAGATGATGGCAAGCATGCTCATCGCCATAAAGAACATACTGCTCAGTCAGTGGTTTGGGGGTATTCTGAAGGAGTAGCACCATTGATCTGGTTACCACCTGCAAGTTGCATTTACCTTTTCCCAGTGGAGAAGAGGCTTCTGTTTGCAGAGCATAGACACGTGTGGACATGTGGACATGAATCTGGTGTACTTCGCATCAGGATCTAAGTGGTTGCATGCCCTGTTAAATGCCTTCTGTACATCACTCTACAGGCAGCTGCATTTGCCCAAGGATTCCTCTTTGTGCAGGGGCTGTAGGAGTGATGGTTCTGCTTGGAAACAGGATGCACAGGCCAAGAGCTTATCAACTGAAGAAGTATATTTCAGTTACTTATGTATTCTTCTAGAGGTTAAATCTTCATGAAATTATGTTGCGTGAAACTTAATTTTTGAAACTTCCTTTAAGCTACTGATCTGTACATATAATGTTTGCATCCCATGTCAAATAATTGATGTTGCAAATACTAGAGGTGAAATGAACAGGCTTGGAAATATCGACTTAGCTTTGATTTTGGTAGTAATTTTTATGAATCTAAGGGGCCTAGAATAACAGACATAGAAAGCAGACGTATTTTCCGTAGTCTCTTACTGACCTTTGGTTGATAGAAGGGAGAAGAGAAGAATGTTTTTTTCCAGACTGTTTCTGATGCAGAATTATTTGTGTGTTCTTTTCATTCCTCTTCCCTAAACACTGTCAAATGTTACGTTTGTTTGTTTGTTTGTTTAAAAACTATATGTACAGTTAGATTAGCGTACTGTTCTAGCCCAGGGAAGCTGCCTTTAGTGGCAGATAATGCCAAAAGATGACTTCACTGCCAGCAAAACATTTGTAAGATTTGGGGCATTTTTCAAGTAATTAGTTACGTGTGTAATGCTCTGTGGGATTCATTTGAGTGAGCAAGTATAATCGTTACATCTGCCATTTGTATCAGTTTCTTCTCATTGCGGTTTGTTTCTGACTTTGCAGCAGAGCAGAAGCTACGCAAGAGCTGGGACCATGGTAGACATACCTCATTGCAAAGAGCTGCAATTATTTAACTTGATATTCTGAATAGTTGTTCTCTGAAGTCTATTACATTAGGTAATCAATAATACATTATTGTTCCTATTTTAAAAAACATTCTTTTTTTTAAACCATTGTGTTTTATTTCATATTCAAATGAGAGTAAGAAGATTACCTTCTTTATTTTTGCAGCTGCATGCAAATGAATAGTATTCCCTTTACCAATTATAAAAGGGATTTGGAAAAAGACTACAGTAGCTGCATGGTTAGATTATGGATGAGATCAACACTAGAAAGATTATTAAGTTTTTTCTAATTATTTGTTTTAAACCTCGTATCACTTATGCCCACTTTATTTTTGGTTTCTGAGTAATCATCGAAGTTATAAATGAAAGAAGCTTTAACCTTTCTGGACTCCTTACAGCGTGGACTCCATAGCTGTACAAAACTTAGGAGAAAACAACATTTTCTCTTTTAAAGAGAATAACCTTTCCCTAGTACTCTTTGAACTGTAACTGGAGTAATTTTTTTTTCCATTTTCAAAGTTCAAAAGCCTGGGAGTTATGAAAATTTTGTGTTTAACAATTGTCTTTTTGTTTTGAAAGCTAGACTGTGTTAATGCAGGATAAAAACCAAACAGAAAGGGCAGACACCAATATTTTACTATACAGTTAAGTTTTAAGAAGTCACAGAAGTGACCAAGGTAAAACCTTATAATTGATATAGGGGAAACTGCGTAAATAGGCAAGTAGAGGGAGTCAGCAAAGGAATGGAAAACCAGAAAGGCTTAGGAATATTCCCCTGCCTCTCGACTGTCTGGTTAAATTAGGCAAATACTGCTTATGTGGCTTTGCGTCTGTAGTGCCTAATGTTATTTTACCTTGACTAGAAAATTTACCTGATGAGTGAAGATGTACAAGTTTCATGCCAGATTTATAAGACTTTACTTTCTGCTGTTAGAATTCCCTTCCTGTTGGCCTACAGAGTTCCCAGAATTCCTGTAAGGGAGGAGCATTGTATGATTGTTAACATCACTTTTCTTCATTTCAAGAACATTTGACTTACCATTGGGGATGACTCTGACTTCTCTCTCTCATTTTAAATATTTAAAAATTGGTAACTTATAAGAAAGGCAGCTTGCTTTAATCCGTCGCTACTGAAGCATCTAGCTGCTGTCAATATATGTACAATAGCGTAGCATGGGGATGAGAAAATATGTATAAGCCTGTGTGTATTTTCTCCAACAATTTTAGGGTATTTTGCAGGATTTAGACTTTAATATTGAAAGCTGCTTTGAACAAATTTGGGTACTCTGGTGTGTGCTGCAATGATAGGGCTATATGAAGTTGTAAGGGAGAAGAGAGCAGCAGCCTACAAATGAAAAAGATGGAGTACTAAAGAGTTTATGTAAAACCTGCGAATTATTTTTTTGTCTGTATGTGAGTTATATATCTTTAATTTTGATTTAACTGAAGGGAAATGATGGGGATGGGTCTTTTCTGTCCCTTAAAAACAACTTGATGAACACTTGGCTAGTTTTTTTAGGATGCCTACTAAATTTGGGTACCATAGCTTTTGGGGGCCTATTTCAGATAGAAATGGATTTGTGAGAGGTAACACACAGACCATCTTTAATCAGGCAAAGCAAGAGATTCAGTAATTTTCATGAAAATCTGTTTTCCAGTTCTGTTGGCATCCCTGTCTTGTTCCTTTGCCACACTGCATTGCCTGTTTTAAGCAGTATCAGGAATGGCCTCAGAAATATGAATATGGTGTTATATTTGGTATGCTTTCCAGGCAGACTTCTCATCCAGTCCTACACAAACATTCATTTACAGAAAGAAAACTGTTTAAACCAAATGCTGTAAAGAAGTATAGACTATGTATCTGGATCTGTCAACCTTTTTTTTCTAAATAAATGATTCCTATTCAACTGAAACCATCTCTCAGAAATATTCTAAGACGAATCTGTACCCGTGAGCAGGGTTACTTATCAGCTTTACCTGAACACTTACTGAATATTGATAAGGTGAGATGAAGAGCAACATCACATACATTTTCCTTAGATATACCTGACAGTCTCCCTTTTTGCCAGTGAAGGCAACAAGTACAAATGAGTTTGAGTTTTAAACTGATAATAGCAGCAATGCTTAGAAGAGCATTTAGAATTTGAGACTTGCTAGCAAATTACTGATGCAACATAGTGGAGGAAAAGAAAACTTACTGTTTTCTCTTGAGGCCTCATCATGACAAGTAGCATTTTAATTTCCCCAGGCTTGCTTCTTTCCTTCCTTCTTTAGTCTTTTCAAGAGGAGAAAGTTACCGTATGGTGCTGGAGTACCAAAGCCAGTCAGTCTGGAAGCAGCACTTGTAACAAGTGTTTGCCTGCCCATTGACAACACTAGAAATACACCAGAATAATAAACAGAAGTGACAGGGGAAGGAAGACATAAAATTCACTCCACTAGACAGAATATATTACTTTGAGCTTTTGGTTTTAGCTCTCACCAGGAAACTGCAGCGAGTAAGGAGTATGACAGATGCTTGGCCTGTCAATGATATTGATGTTGGATATTTGTCAATGACACTTTAAAAATTTTAAAGATGTTTGTCTTCTGTTCTCTGTGAACCTTTTCTATCATAGCCCTCATCACCATATTGCTTCTCATTCAATTTTTGTAATGTAAGGCAGTGTCAAATTTGACTCGTTCTCAAATGCGCTTGAGCAAAGGCGAAAGGGGATGGCTGCCTGGACTTCTGTGGGGTGCAGTCTTCTCCCTGTGTCAGGGCTGAGGTGGCATTGTAGCCTAACAGTGAGCTCACTGGGAATGTGCTGTTTGATGCCTTCTGAAATCAAGGTTCTGACTGCATGGAAGTTCCTGAAACCATTCCAGCAATCCCAGATCAAATTTTAATGAGGTAGTTATTATTTGTTTCCTAGTCCACATATAACTGCTTGCTATATTTTTAGGTGAATCAGTGAATAGTTTATAGATAATATGAGCTCTGGTTACTTGATTATGGTACTTTCCACTTCTTGTTTCGGTGTTGGAAGAAATTCTTCTATTTCATCTAAGAGACAGCTTCTAGTCTTAAGCATTATGATTCTGTGATTGCACTTTGCTTATACAGTTATTGCATGTTCCAGTTTGTTTCCTCTCGGTTTATTACAATTTTACTGGCAGAAATCATCCCACACAATTGTCTTCCTTGAGCTTGCCATCATTAGGCTGTGGATTTGAATGCCTGTTGGTAGAACACTCAGCAAAGTGATAGTCCACCTTCATTCTTACCTCTTTTAATCTGTGTTTTTCCTCCCTGGTCTATCTTCAGGGTTTTTTTGTCTCAAAGGGGAGAGAAGTACCTGCACATTTCAGACAGTCAGTATTTGACCTCTTTTCATTCAAAGACGAAATGTAGATGGACAGTAAAACAAAGAGAAAAAGTTAATGGTTAAGAGTAATTATTTCAGTCACACCGTGAAGTTCATAGACTTCAGACAATCTGCTGTGCTCTCAGGATATGGATTTACCCTCAGGCACTACTCTCCTGCTACTGCATTTGCAAGTCCTATCCAGCAGGTTCTCTGAATGTGAAACCCCTCCTGCTCACTGAAGTGGGATTTCTGCCTCTCAGGATGTTGTATCAATCAGCCTACTTCGTATTCCACTAAAGGTTGTAAAGCTCTTTGAATTCTCTGGGACAAATGGTGCTAGGTGTGTAATTGGGAGGGCAGTGGGGATGGCTGGCCTACATTCGCTAACACAGCATCAGGTTTGGTCTGTTCCTCCTTCATCTCCTGCATGCGTGTTACATAAGAACTTTCAGGAAACCTACAATTAAAGAAGACAAAGCGCTCTCAAGGATTTATAGGTTTTTGTCAGTCTTAGTGGTGGACTCTAGGTAAGTAAAACCAACCATTTTTTTCCGCATTCATTTTAACACATGAGAAAGAGAAATGATGTGCCTGGTTCCTCAGAAAGTCTGAGAGAGATGAGGTTTAAGCTCAGACATATTGGATGCCATTGCAGGCTTGTTACCACCTCCTTGCTCTTCCATGCTTCACACTTGCTGCTCCTCCACTCAGAGCTACGTGTTGGTAATATTGGCACTTCTGCAGTACAGACGAACTGCTGGGTTTATGCTATTTTAAGTTTCACTGAAAATCCAGCTCGGTCTCTGGAATCCCAAAGGTTTACGCGCATCAGAATTTCAGAGTAACTGGTGAAGGCTTCAGTTAACACTCTAACAGTGGGATGATTTTCTTTAGGAAGTCAATGTCACACAGATCTGAACAGTGGAATGCTGGTGAGCTTCTCCAGTGCTCATTCCTTTACAGATGCATAGGGGATAAATATGATACTTTGGCACATGTAAGGAAGCTACTCTTCTAATTAAGCAAAAAGATTGTCTGACTAATTCAGTTCTTTTAGTGATGCTATAAGAGAGTAGAAGGTGACTTAAAAATCATGATCCTAGGGAAGACGTGATATTTGAGAAAGTGGGGAATACTGCTTACAGCTTGTTGTGGAAAATATTAGGAAGATGCTTGGCAAGCAACGTGAGTTTCTTCTCAGCTTGTTTTGCCTCCCATCTGTCTGTTTGACTTTGTTCCACTCTGCAAATGTAACTTCCTTGCATTGTCAATGCTGAAGGGGTGTTTGAAGGAAATGGTTCATAAAACCTTCATTAAAGTTTTAGGGGGAAATGACAAGAGCAGTAAATCTGTCAAAACAGGTTATTCCTGTCCCCAAATGAGGCAGCTGGCAACACTAGTTATAAGGAAAAGTCTCAGTCCTCAGCAACTGCTACCTGATCTTTGAGCCTATTTCCAACCTGTTTCCATTTTACTTCTGTAAAATGCAAGCTGGTTTGGCTCATTTGCTTTGAGCTTCTTCTGTAGTCTCTGTATATATAGTCTGCACTTGAGGAGAAGCTGAGGGCTGTTGAGTGCAGCTGAAATTACACTTGGCATCGTCCACAGCATTCAGCTGCGATTGCCTTTGGAGTGAGGCCTGACAGATGCGTCATTTGCTTTTGCTGCTTTTTCTGATGTGAAGGCATGAGACCCTGTCACTTCTGACACCCTGTGTTCCTGTCCCTTGCTGACCTCCAGCCACAATCTACCTTTTTCAAGGGGCTGTGGGTAGGAGAAAGGCTGCCTGGAGCTATTGCTCAGGTTGCTCTTCTGAAACACACAAGGTTTTTGCTGCCAAATGTTTGTGGAAGATACTAAACAATTTGCGCTTTTCTGCAATGCTGTAGTTGCAGATGGTACCTGGGTATGCTGTCCCACATATAATCGGTATAGTCACCAAGACAAAATCAGCTCTGCTGATGGATTTGGGAGATAGTGAAGTTGGATGACAGAAAGATTTTAGATATGAAAGATTCATCAATTGTTTGCTGCTTGTGTTGTTGGCCTGAGACCTTCTTGGGGAGTTGTAAGGGCTCAGGAATTTTTATGGATGTCAGAGCCCTAGAGAAGAAGCTAAAATATATGAGTGGAACAACAGAAGGGCTGTGTCCAAGCAACTCAGTGGCAATGTATCACTTTTGGGTATTAGTAGGGTATTTTCCCTCTATCCCAAACAATGAGTTTTATAGCCATGGTTACTTCAATGTTAGAAACAAGAATATAACAGCCGTGTGTGAGAACATGGTCTGTTACTGGGGGCTCACAGTGTAATGACCAGAAGAAAATGCAGCAATGTTTCTTTCCATTTGTTTTCCAGTCTCATAGTTTGACACAGTCTGATGGAGAGACATAGGAACAATTAATCCAAATTAAGTAAAGATGTGAATTCACAGTTGAAGGGGCTCTGATTGATCTTAATTTATACTTATAACGAGCTAACTGAGATTGATTAAGGTCAGGCTTACTTATGAACGGAAGTGTCCACAAAAGGCTTTAAAGGAGTTTCTGTAATCCATCTCAAAAGTTAATTTGAATTAATTTTCTGAAATGTCTGCAAGCAAAAAACCCATTACAGTCCATGGAAAGACTGCAAGCACTCAAAACTAAATCTACCTGGCTACACGTCCTCAGTGCAACAGTAGGTAGTTATTATAAAGAGGGAGAGGCTGCAGTGTCTCCGTGGGTTGCAGGCAGCGCAGTATCACAGCACGGTGCCATGTCCCCAGTGGCCAAGTCTCTCCTCTGTGCAAAACTGTTGCCTAGAGCCTGCATCAGGGCCTAAGGACTCTTTCTAAATCTGATAGATTTTACCTACCTCCTACTCCCAGTGCAGTAATTTACATTTGCTTTACCCTGGCTCTGATGTATGCCACCTTCACCCACAGCTGAGAGAGCAAGTCTTTAAACACTCTTCCCAACACATAAGCCAGAATTATTCTGTGGTTCAGCTGCTGGGTGAAACTAATGCCAGGTTCCCCAAGGAACGAATGCACAACCTGGCCCACGAGCTCCAGTTGTCTGGCTCTGTGCCTTGAAGGCTTCCTGCACTTCCAGATCTTGCCAGTTAGTCTCAGCATGGATTTTTTTGCTGCTGCTGCTGTTTTTATTAGTAACTCATCCAAGACTGTTTTGAAAAAGTTGTATCTCCCTTGTAAACTCAGGAAGGTTGTGAAAAAGGGGGAACGGATGGGTCCATGGGAACTGCTCTGAGCTGTTTGTAATGTTCCATCTCTAAATTACAGCTGGCATATCACCCTTGTGCTGTGCCTGGAGCACTCTGGCGCATGGAAAAATTATTTGAGAATATCTTGACAGGGTCTTTTCTCTGCCAGTTGAAGTAGGATGTTTGTTGGGACATCTCTTCAAATTCAGCGCCCTCTCGTACAGTATTATTAAAGGATTGTGCTGGTCACAGACACAATTCAGCAGCCCAGGAGATCCCTTTTATACTCAGAGCTGCCTCGAAAAGGCCTCTGCTTTTATGGGGTAACTCTAAAGGATATGCAGAGGTGTTTTTTTATGCTCTGTCTACTGAGATGCTAAGTGCATTGACTTCCCAAGAGTCAGAGTCCCTTGCTGTTGAATTGATTGCTTCCACAATAGTGCTGCTGTGGCATATGACAGTAATGAGATATGCTGCAATGAGACGGTGCATTAGGATCACAAATGAAGAGCTGGTCTCTGTTGTTACAGGCACTGCCGAGTCATAAAACACTCTGATACCTTGAAGCCTTGAGTGTGAAGCTGTAGCTACGCTGGGCCGAAGCCTGAGCCCATGCACAGAGTTATAGATGGAAATTGTCCAGGAGCTGAATTCAGTGCAGCCTGTGGCTGCCCACTAATGAAGTTGTTTTTGTAGTGCAGTGCCCGGGCTGTGTGCTGGCAGCAGCTGCTACGTGCCAGCAGTGGTCCAGCCTGCCTAATGCCTCCCTTCTTCCCAGCATTCTCCTGGAGCACGGCCGTGCTTGTGGAAGTGATTCTCATACTGTTCTGAGGACAGCTAAATCTTCTCTCATGTGTTTCAAAGGTGGAGGCATTTGTCCCCAGTTCTGGAATGGAATATTGTCATCTCGGAACACAGTGCCGGTTTTTTTTGGTCCTCTGATGGGGCAGCCAGGGACATAACCTGGAGGTCACTTGGACTGGCAACAATGCAGACTTGTTTGACCAGCCTTCGTTTGTGAGTCTATGAGTATTTGTTCACAGAGACCTTACGACTCCAGTGTGTAATGGGGCTTAACCAAGGAAAGAAGTTCAAGTGGGAATTCATTTAAGGAAAGATTTGGACCAGTCTTCTCCAAGAGTAGTTTTTTCCTTAAATGGAAATTTTTTTCTCCTAAACTGCAAACAAGAGTTGTTATTACAGGCAGGTCTGGAACATGCATTTCATCTACTTTTAAATAAGCATGTGTGTTATTTATTTCTAGCACAGGACAGTTAATTACCTCTCCACGGCACTGGAGCCGTTTAAAATATTTCCAAAGTATTTCCAACGCATCTCACAGCAGACTGCCTTACAACAGTTGTATAAGGTATTGTGGTGGCTCTTGGAATAGGAGAGATGAGGAAGATTGTCTCATATCTTTTGATACAAAATGACCTCTTTTGAATTTGGAGTCTAAAACTCAATACAACATTTAAGGGCTTTTATTTTTGCTTTTGTTTTAAATTGATGGATAACGTCATAGTTTATTATTATTTTGGTATTTTAGATCGATGAAAAAAGAAGAGCTATTGTAAATTTAGTCCAGAGATCACCAGGGTATTTTCTTGGCACTGCAAAAGCATGAGAACAATCCCAAATGCATTTTTAAGTACATAATGTAATTAAGCCTAGCAATAAACCAGAGTTTAAAATTAAAAATAGCATTCAATCTGAAGCTGAAAATAGTTCTGAGCTGGAAACACTAATGACAATATAATAAAGCTATCTGGAAACTGAGCTTCCAAGAATATACGATCCATGTAAAGGTGTCTACATAAATAGGACAAATACTCAGAGTGGAACAAAGGATTTGTGTTTCCAGTGTAGGTGTCTGTAAGGTATGCGTTATCCAGCCTTTCAAATCTCTGATCAGAGACACGTACTCCAGGTGGAATTTGTTTTGAAGTACCTTCTTTGACCTTGAATTAGGCTTCTGATTCCTTTTAGCATACATAAACAACCTGCTAAAAGGCCAAATGATTTGTTGGGTGGGTTGTTTTTGTTTTTTTCATTTCTAATTTGTCATAGAATGAATGTGAAACTCATGATAAACATTAGTAGAATCAGTTGTGGGGGTGTCATCAGTGTGCATAAATTGCTGACTAAGTGCTCTGTTAAATGCCAGCTAAATCTCATTGGCTTGTATTAATTTTTGTTCATAAAATTTTTCTATGAATTCGCCGATGCCAAAGGGTAGAATGTTTTTTCTGATTCACCTGGGATGGATGGTTAACTATGACAGCTCATTCTTTAAATAAAAGAAACAAACCACACCTTAGCTGTCTTGTGTTCTTTGCAGGAGGGTGGATTAATTAATAACAAGAGAATGAGGCGTTAAAAGGCCTTGCTGCTTTCCCTTTAGTGAATGCAATAGGAAAAAAACGGACAGAAGGAGTAAGCTGTTACTAGTAATACAGGGGAAAGGGAGGAATTCCCAGTTGGTGACCCAAGTGTTGGTAATTTCCATTTGGGATGCATGCATATAAATACCTTGGGCTTCTGAAATGATGAAGCAGATTTACTTAGCACCAACAACTGCTAAGTTTCACCCAGTGATGATCACCCTTTGGCCTATTCTGTCTGGACTTCGTTGTGTAGCGGTGGTGCAGCTTTGAACCTGAGTGTGTTCGCTTTTCTCCAAGCCAGTACACAAAGAAATTGATCTCACATAGCCCATTTGTAGTCAGACTGGGGATTACGGACTACATGGGTGAATTACAGAGTTTGTGAAAACTGGCTAGGCCTTCAGGCTCAAAGTGTCAGTGTTTTGAAGTCCAACTATCAGCTTGTGATAAGCAGTGGGCCTCAGGGCTTGATGCTAGAGTTACTGCTGTTCAACATCTTCATCAGTGATCTAGATGGTGAGGCAGAATGCCCCCTTAGTGTGTTCACAGAGGACATCAGGTTGGGAGAAACAGTCAGTGCACTGAAGGGAGAGAGGAGAGCTGCTGTTCAAAGGGATTTAGGCAATCTGGAAGAATGGGCCGGCAGGAAACTTGAAACATCTGGCAAAGACAAATGCAGTCTTGCACATCGGATGGGATAACCAAGCAGACTGGGAGCATCTGACCAGGCAGCACCTATGCAGAAAAGGACTAGTGGGTCCTGATGGGCTTGAATAGGAGCCAGCAGCGTGCCCTTGTAACACTGAAAGCTCACTGCAGAGTAGAGTAAGATTTGCAAGTATGTAGCTGGCAGGTCAAGGGAAGTAAGTGCTCCCCTCTGTTCAGCACTGAGGAAATCCTTTGGAATGGTTTCCAGTTTTCTTCCAATTTTACCCCCACCCTCCTATGCAAGAAAGATACTGATAAATGAGCAACTACAGCAGAGTACTGATTAGGGATCTGGAGTTTGAGATCTACAAGGAAAAGCTGAAGGAACTGACTTTGTGGAGGCCCGGGCAGGAGAAGGCCAAGGGCAGATACAATTGCTGGCTTCAACTACCTGAATGGGTCTATGTTTTCTGTATAGCCTCCTTCTCCTTGGTGCATAGTGAAAAGGCAGAAGACAACAGTCACAAATTGCACCAAGAGAAATGCCAAATAAATAGAAGGAAACTTTTTTCCACGATGAGTATGCCTGAGCCCTTGATAAGATTACCCAAAGAAGTTGTGCAATCTCTGGAGATTTTCAGAAGTTGATGGAAAAATGCCCCGAGCAACCTGATGTGGTTTTGTAAGTAGCCCTGCTTTGGGCAGAAGGTTGAACTAGAGAATTCCAGAAGTCCCTTCCAGCTTGATTTATTCTGTGATTCTCTTTTAAGAGTCTGGGATTCTGATGGCAGTAGACTGCTGGATGTAGGGACTCCTGCCCTTCAGCAATCCCATCCATGCACCAAGGCCTGCAGTAGGTAGGCACAGCCTGTACAATTTTTAGGCTGAAATCTTTTAATCCTTACTTATATCTTAAGGGACAGTAAAAATATCAGTGGGTTGCTTGTAAAGTGAAGCACTAGCCATAAGGTAGAATCTGACACCGGAAGAGTTTCAGCATTCTCATAAGCTACAATCTCCTTCTCCATCCCCCAAGCGTTGCTCTTGCTTGTCAGGGCTCTTCCTTTTAAACTCTGTCCTCCTGATCGTGAGTGATCTGACAAATGAGTGATGTGAATTTCTGTATCTTTGGTCTCTCGTTCCCCATGTTAAGTCCTGACCAGAATTCTGTTTACTCTAGAAGAAAGTCGGGGCACAACGGAGAAAGGAATTGCGCTGAGATGAGTTCTCTGTGCTCCTAGTGTGTGGTTTATTATGTGTGGGGCACTGAGTAGTAGGAATAGCAGTGTGGGACTACTGGTTAGCCATGGCAGGTAGCAGTGGACATGGTTCTCATTTTCTGTTCTTTGAAACAGAGATAATAAATAAATAAATAGAACCGCTGATTCTGTGAGGCATCCCTTATGCATTTTAACTAGCAGCAAATGCCAGTGCCCTGCTTCTGAAGAAAACACGCAAAGCATGTGAATGTGAGTTAAAAAAAGAATAAATCTCCCTTTCTTTTCACTTAACAACCTCTATCAATTTTAATCCTGCTGTCAATTTTAATTCTGCATATTTCTGACTGTTTACCTTTCTTTACTGCTTATTTGTTAGATAAACTGAGTGCAGATACTCCTGAGGTCTGTTATGCTAGCTCTTTCAGTTTTCTCTGCTTATCATAACAAAATAAGAACAATAACAACAACAAAAAAAACCCAAACATTATTTACTCAGATTTACTAATGGTTAATATCCTGATATTTCCAGTGACACTATTGACTAGTGAGGTGTTCAATTTAAGGTTGTAAAAAACCCTTTTGTTTAGGTTTCTCTATCACCTCGCTTTAATCACTGTGATAAGACATTGTCTTGGTCTAGAATTATATCTCATATGTAGTAATTTCAGTGGTAATAAAATTTTAATGAAAGAATTTTTAGTATAGTCCAATAGGCTGTGATAAAAATTGCCTTGCAGCAAAAAAAGAGTTGTAAGGCATCATTTGAAGTCTTCCAGTATATTTAAAGTACATGGAGGGCTATAAAAGCCTTTGACTGTTTCAGATTTGCCCCTTCTAGCAGATTTTTGAGCCTTGATCTTCAGATATATTGGTGATTTATCTCAGCAGCAATCACAGAGAGACAGTTTTTTTAGTTGGCAGATATTGTTCATTTTTTCTCATTTTTAATATTCCCATCAGCCTCATCTGTACTTAAAGAAACAAAACCAAAAAAACTATCTTGTGGGTTCCTGCCTAAAGTGTTCTTAGACCTCGAGGTTCTCTACCTGCTTTTACTACTGATCTTTGGTGTGCAAATTTAGACTAATTAATTCCTTTCTTTCTACTTCTAATTTTGTCTCCTGTCCAGTGATTGTCTCACCTGTTCAGAGTTTAATTGGTATAGGAGTGTTACTATAATTTTACAGATCTTAGCCCAGTACCATCTTACCCTCAGTAGAAGCCTGTAGGCATTACTGAAAAAAAAATGGCTATACTTCTTGTTTTCTTGTTTCAACCATAGCTAGTTGAGGATCTGGACCAGCTATTTATTGAAAAGATCTGTTAAGTGCCAGCCTCTGATGGTACTAAAAGCCACTCTTAAAGTTTAAACTTGCCTTCTGAAATAAAAAGCATTTCCTTAACCAACAAGATTCCAATAGAAAATAGAATGATAGAAAAGTTAATGAGATAATTTTAATAGATCCTATTTTGTTTCTTGGCAACAGAAAGTGTATGACAGTCAAGTGTCTGCCAAATGTTTTATCTTCATGTTATCCATTTGTGATCTGTTGTCTGGTGCTTGAATTAAAAGCCAAGTCAGAGGAGAGCAATCAGTATCAAAAAGTTCCCAAGCTACCTTGGAGTGTGGAAAAGCAGAGGGAGGTTGCATGTTTTTGTAGCTTTGCAAACCCTTAGCTTAGCTTAAGGAAAAACAAAGTGGTTCAGTCAATCTTTAAATGAATTGTAATGGGAGCCTGCCATTTTAGTCTTAGAAGCTGTTTAAAGCTCAGTGTATCACAACCTGAATATTTGCATTTCTTGCAAGCATACATTGAAATCCCAGTAGGACTGACTTAGCCTCCTTCCTTCCTGCATGGATATGTTGGGGAACATTCAGTTTACCCCTTCTCTTTGCCTTCTGATAATGACTGTAAGGACAAGGAAGCCTGGGCTTTTTCATCAGGGCTGTCACTAGCTCAATGTGTGACCTCAGAAAAGAACTTGGTGTCTGTAAGTGTGGAATTTTTAAAACTAGCTGCCTAAAATTAGACATCTAAAAATAAACAGCTTGTATTCTTGTAGATGTAAAGTCTTGCTTGAGATTGTTTTGTTGGGAAAAAATTGGCTTCTTTGTTTGTTTGCCTATAAAACTGAGTGGTGTTGAGAGACCTGTTAAAGTATTCTAAAGTCTTCTTGCAGAGAAAGCCTGTATATAATGAGTCTTTTTTTTTTTTTGTCTTTTTTTTTTTTTTCACTGAGGATGGAAGAATTTTGGCCTCAATCTGATCAAATCAGCAGGTGACAGACTTAAAAGAAAAAAAAAAAAAGCTATTTTGGAAGTGTTTCTTCATATATCACTGGAATACAGGATGGAGTTTACTACTTTGGGAGCGTAAAACAATGAAAAGGAAGGAGGTATTCCAAAAGTAATTAGAAAAAAATATAGAGAATTGGTACATTGGTACATTGGTAGCTGTTAAACACTGATCTGGAGGCATTCTCCAGCTAAACCACCATTTTGCTGCAATGTGGGAGAGAACCTAGAAGGATCACTCAGTATTTGCCCTGGTTCATATGCTTCTTCCCTTAAGCACTTCCTCTTGACTACTAGCAGAGGCACTGCAGGTTTTAGATCTTTATGCCTTACCTACTTAAAATACTGTAGAAGTTAATTAATGCTTTTAAAAGACTGAGATCATAAAATGAAATGGATATGCAAGAATTTCAAATGATGTCTGAAGGGGAAGGAAAGGTCTTTTTCTAACTACAGAGATCCAGTGTTCCGCCGTTGGCCCAAATCTCTCTCGTAATGAATTTATCTACAAGCTGCTGCGCTGGATTCTAGAGATGTCTGGGTACTAGTAGTTCTGTGTTAATATTGGCCTCCTTTTAAAACCGTGTGACAGTTTACAAAATGCTCTGGGTTACACTAGGATGAAAGGTACATAAATGCATGTAAGATGCTATAATTCAGATGCAATTAGCAATGTACAAGAAAGGAGTGTTTGCCTGGCTACACTTTATATGTCCATAAATTTTCATTTTCTAGAGCACAGAATACGTGGCATAACACTTGTTCTAAGCAGTTACACTTGAAAATAATTGCTGTGCATAAGCTTTGAGGAAGTTATTTTAAATTTGTTTCTGCTGTGATACAGAAGCATTGGTAGTCCTGCAGTAATTTCACCGAAGGGGGGAAAAGTTCTGGAGAAGTCACCACTGGAAACTGTAAATGAGAAGAAGGACTACTGGCATTTAGGAGTCTCAGTCTAGGTTGGGAGATGAGGAAAGTTGTTTGCCATAGTAATGAGGGAAAGTCGGCTTGTAATTTTCCTCCTGTGATCTCTTGGTTCTGCTGCTGTGACTTAGGAACCAGGTCTTGAGAAAAGGCTGTGGCATCTGCAGGAGCTGTGTAGGGGCGATTGCTGTTGTGTAGGACTTGGAGTGAGCAGAAATAAGGAGATAAGCTATGAAGGAACAGGGTAAGTTTATTGCCTTTGATAAGAGCTTATTGGTCTTCTTTAAAGTCTCTGTCTTTTTTTCTTCTGTGTTTTTGGTTTGGTTTAAATACCTAATTTTCTTTAAACAGAAGGTGTAATGGATAGACCATTGGGTTGGGATTCAGGAGACCTAGACTCAGGTTATAAGCTGGGCATAGAGTTTTGTAGTCCTGGACAGATCACCTCGTTTGCCTGATGTTTTCCATATCTGTAGTACAGGAAAAATATCTCAACAGGGATAAAATCTTCCAGGGAGCAGGCTGCACTAATATGGTCCAATGCCGTTTAGGAAGAACTGGTTTTAAAACTTGACAGAGGAATTGTGATGCCTCGCGTGTCTCCCACTAGATACAACAGGAATGTGCTGCCTCATGGATCCGTGGCTGTCTGAAGTGGCTGATAACATTCTTGATGAGTAGGTTTTCTGATAGTCTGTAGTTTGTAACTGTGAGTGCTTTTGTTTGGGTTACATGAAGTCAGGAGGCAAAAAAAAAATGGCATTAAAAGAAAATAAAAAGCTCACAAATGAACTCTTAAAATTAGGAAATGTCAGATTGTTGGTCTGTGTAATGGAGTCATGGAGAATACTGTTGACTTTCTGTTTTTCTGGCACCAGTGTAGCTCTGCGTACGCCTTGCAGCGTGGGGATTGATTATTCTCGGTCACTTTGGAGGAATTACAATAAGCCTGAGAAATGTGTAGGATGGAATAAGCTAAATCTGATGAAATTGCTGGAGAACTAATAGCCAGCAAGTCACTGCTGAGCTTTAATAGCCAACAAAAACATCTCTCTGCTGAGCACAATAGACTGCAGTATTTCAAAGTCTTGTCACTTGGCGAGATTTACATGGTTTTTTCATGGGAACAACGTACAATATTTATGACAGCACACTGGCAGATTTCAAATTCTCCACCTTTTGGAGGCTAGACCTTCAGCATTAGGAAGTGTGTATGGAAATTCCTGAGATAAGCCTCAGGACTAGTAACAATGTATGAGAAGAGATCACTTCCACATGCTCTACAAAACTACTAGATATGGTCAGTTTCTTTAACATAAATGAAAATCAGCATGTAATCAGTTGTATCCCAGAGGTGATGTGTATGTACATATGTAGCCATACAGAAGACTTAAGTTTATATGTGTCTCAAATATAGCATTTAATGCTATAGCTACTAATAATACATAGCTAGCACGACTTTGATGACTTGTACAATCTGCAGCTGTATGCTGATTCATTCTCTTCTTCCTTCTCATTCATCTCTTCACCTGAACAAAAAAAAAGATATAAATGCAGTTAACTGCAGTAGTCACACTGGCATACTTTAGGAACTTGCCTCTTAATGAGGACAGAAGAACTCATTTCTGGGCCCACAGAGCTCCTTTTCACCATTTTATCTGAGACAGGTGCACAATACACAGCTGTATCTAGGAGCAGAGTAAATAACAGAAATAAATGGCAGTGGTCAGTACTTCCTGGGAATACAGTATTTTATTTTATTTTTTTTTGTCTGTAGAACAGAAATAATTATATCTGCTTGCCACATCAGAGTGGTAGTAATGCTAATTAAAGTGTAAGAGTGCTATGACTATTAAAAAGAAGAATGGGAGCAGAGAGAAAGCAGTGTTTCTGATGAGCTAATCATTTTCAGTCGAGCACGTTAAAAGTCCAAATGGAGTGAACGCCCTGTCCTGCATTCAACTTAATTTGGCAGCAAATAAAATGTATAAAGCCAGAGGAGGAGAATGCCAGACTGAGAATAAAGGTAGAGAGACCAGATTCTGTGCCTGTGTTTACATCTGTCTGTGCGTCTGCATGAGTGTGTATTTTTAACAAGCTGGCTCAGAAGATGACAGTTCATTGTGGGGAAAATGAAGTCAAGAGTTCAGGAAATTCAGGATTTAGTGTTTGAAGCATGGAATTAAAAGTAGCTCGCAAAAATTTGGTTGGATTTAGCAGTTCCCATCCAGGAACGTGAAAGTTTTTGTAAGGTTCTGGCATCTTTTCATACATGTTTAGAGGAGACAGAGCGTTTGAGGTTTTTTTTTCATCTAAGGTGAAATCTGAGGGTTAAAATGGGGTTCTTGTTACCGCAGCATCTCTCAGTCCATAATAATGTAGAGTACAGTAAGTGTGTTCTAGAGGGGGCTTTGGGTTGCAAATTGTCAACTTCTGCACCTTATGTTTGGCTGCTTTTCAGTCTCGTTTCCTAGGACATGAGGGTTCTACAAGTGCTCTGTCAGCCTTTCCTCTCTCCTCCTTTCAGGGATAGTAACCAGTAGTTGGGGTAGAGGGGAAAGTGTGGTTTAGGAAGTATGAGAGTAAATGGAAGATATTGGAGCAGTAAAAGAAGACAACTTAAGGGTTCTGTGGGTGGATTTAAAGGATATGGAGAGGATCTGGGAAAGAAGACAAATGGAAAGGAACTGGAAGTATTTCTGGGAATGATATTGCCATGCCAAGAGGATGTTACATGGAGGTAGGGCAAACTCGATGAGTATTGAGGATGTTGGGCACAAATCTGTCAGGGGGAAAAAAAAAAAAAAAAGATTCATTAATTCAGCTGCTCATGGAACAGTTTGTCTCTGGATAAGTACAACTGCGTAGAAGGAAATGCCTGGAAGTCTACACTTACAGTCAGCCTAATTGCCTCTGTCTGGGTGGGGTGCTGTAGGAACCTGTGGAGGATGCCCGGGAATTTGGCTTTCCCTTCTATAAGTGTGTTTGTGTGGAAAGTGGTAGCAGTGTTTCTTTGATCCCCTTCTTCCACAGGCTCTTTTTTGTTTAGGTGCAATATACCCATAAATGAAAGCAGTGGAGTGGAGTTGAGACACAGAGTAAAATAGAAAGAAAACAGTCTCAGAACAAAATCAAGTCTCTTTGCAGTCAACCCTGGAGGCTGGTTAGGATCCTTTTGTATGAAAAAGAAATTTATCGGTAATATCAGATGCTTTGAGATGGTCCATACCTTGGAACATGTTGTTGTTTGAAAGACAATATACCACAGTCCTGATGACTAATGGAATATCTGGAGGAAAATACTCACTTTTCCTTTAAACTGTTTGGGAACACAGACACACCTATTTTGCTCGAGCCACTCCCTTTAGTACTGTTCAACCCAGGAAATACTAGAAGTAAAGCCATAAAGTGAGCCACCTCTGAAGGTTCTCCGTTGTTCCTCCAGCTTGTCATCAGTGCTCTGAAAGGCTGTAGCTTTTAAGGTCGGAAAACATTACTGCTTGAGAGCACAAATGGAACTAGAAATACATCAGAGCTCTGCAAACGGCAAAGGTTTGTCCTGGGCTATAGCTCTGGAATATTAATATCTGTTGATAAATGACATAGTTTAAGCCATCCACAGGATATTAGCTCTTGGATTTACAGGAGGAAAACAGGCTGAGAAAGTTCTGCTGGACTGAAATTTGGATGGTTGTTCATAGAGCAAATTTCTTTATTTTACTTGTTTTTTCTTTACTGATTTAACAGTTAGACCCCTTCCCAGTCTGGTGTATTTTATGAATGATGGACTTCGTTACACGTCTGAGCAGTGTGTGTGTGTATCCATGTGTTTCTCCTCTGGACTGTTTTTTTTTTTTACTAAAAGGAGAGGAGCACAACTCAGTGGAATTCAACAGGCTTGTTATCCAGCTCTGGCTTCACGTGTACTTTTGTGAGAGGTACTTCACTGATGTGTTTTGCAGTTTCTCTGTGTTCCAGGTAAAGCTGATGGCAGCAGCTGTCACTGTGGGAGTAGGTTCTGTCTGGAGAGGTTTTAGAGTTTTGTAGTGGAAGGTGGCGTAAAAGTTGAAAGTATTGTTTAATGCTTTGAATGAAAAGCTGATAACTGACCTGTTTTAGGGTGCTATTGAGGGCAGATTTCTTTGGAATCTCACCTGCGGAAACAGTGCTGTACAATCTGTGACTTCCTGACTGAGCAGACCTACAAGTTCTTGGCTGTCCCTTCTGTTTGCCTTTGCACAGAGAGGCAGGCAGCAGGATGTGGAGCAGCTCTTGCTGGTGAGCGGTACTTTTTCTGTGTTCCAAAGTGCTGCAGGTATGACTGTGCCAGCATGTAGCAACCTGCAGGGACTTACTAGGGGATGAGACTCAAAGCACTTTGCTTCCAAACACCAAAAGCACGTTCAGCAACAGTTTAGGTGGTAAGTTACAACAGAGTAATATGAAGTGGATACTCTTTGCATGCAAGAGACATGCAGATCTTCCTTTGCTTGGTAAACATTTCTTTTTTTTGATACTACAGCCTTAAAAAAAGGCGGGGGAAGAGGCATAAGTATAAAAAGATATTTTTAGCTTTCTCAGTAACTCGTGTGGGTAGTTGCTTTCTCTGTTCTGCTAGGACAGATAAATAAATGTTTGGGATACCAATTTGACTTCAGGAGCTAGAGCTGGAAGAACTAAGGTCTTACTTTATTTTGCATTGTCTAATCCAATGCTCGTCACTTAAAAATAATGTCTCACACAGATATCATCTGTCTTTGTGGGTCTGGAACTTAAAAATTGTGCAGGTTGACATGTTAAAGAACTCTGTACATCTCTTTATGAAAAGTAACAATTTACCTTAAAAAAACCCCGAAGCACAACCCAAACTCTTTACCAAATGTTTATAACAACAAAAATATTTTTTTTCCACTGTTAATTAGTCTTTATAGGCCAAACACTTAACCTAATGTTGAACGAGATATTACAATTCTCTTTCTGTTGTTTCTCTCAACGTGTGCTGTATTAGGTGTGTGAAATTTCTTCCTTTTCCCTCCTTACTTCTTTACTATTATATTTCAAAAATTCTATTTTGGATTTATTACATTAACACAGATTAATCTTCACAGAAGTGCAACAGAGTAGCATTTGCTTAAATTCAGCATATCATGATGTGAGTGTACTGATCAAGGGAGCATTTGTCCACATCCAGTGGGGGTTCATTATAGTGGTTGGGCTGAGTATCTGATTCTCCATTCCTGACCAGATATGCTGACAACTGGGGAAGTCTTGCTTATATCTCTGCCTGCTTTGGCTAGTGCAGATGACCTCTTGTGTGGATGTGGAAATTTCTTCTCAATCTTGGGTCCTGGTAGATAAACTCCTGACTGCCAGGCCGATAAAGCACAGGAGAGAAGATTGATTACTTCTCCCTGCTACTCCGTAGGTGTTTGCACTTCCTCTTCCCTTGCATTAGGAGGAGTTCAAGAGTTTAGCCCTTTTGTAATCTATTATATAGAAAAATACTTTGGGGGTTAGTTGATTGTCATTTCATTAAAGTGAAATCTGTTTTCATTAAATGAAAACAGATTGTTTTGTTTTGCTTTCAATTTTAATCAATTTCCCGTGTTGGCTTTCACATTCTAGAAAAAATGATCCACTCATTTTTTTGTCAGCTGTCTATTTTGAGTTGGAAGGCCTGACTTTATTTTGATGATAATACAGTGAGCAGCTGGAGAACTGAAATTTTTTATGTCTTCAGAATCAATGAATTGATTCTAGGAAAAGTGCTGTGAGGGTCTGGATTACAAAGAAAGCAAAACTGGAGGGAAAAAACAGTAAGAAAACAATGAGAAAACCAGTACAAAATAATGCATTATCTTGTAATTTATTCATAGTGTAAAAGGAAATAACTGGAAACTACCGACTAGTTTCAGTCTGAAAATATGCACAACATATGTTTATAACATAAGGTTCCCTACTGATAAACTCTGTGATGGTCAGCACCCATTTTAACTGATTCATCTGAAAATACCGCACAGTTCTGCTAGAAGTGCAATCAATTTTTATTAGCACAGCCTGACAGATTGACTGGCTTGCCTACTTTCTTTAATGGTTGTTGCTGCTGCTCTTGTTGATTTGCTGTTCTCAGTCACAGAACTATTCCTAATCATACCAGTTCAAAAGTTCTACCAAAAAATTATAGATGTGTAGAGAGCATTGATACCAGAAGCTGAACTGCATGGAAATGGCGTTTTTTTTTTGGTCATTGATCTGTGTCAGTGGTAAATCTGTATATTAAACAAATACCACAGTGGTAATGTCAACACAAATAAAAAAAAACTAAGCTTCCCTCTAGATTGAGGATGTGCTTATACTTAAAAAAATCCAACCAACCAAACCTCCTAGTATGCAGTAGTAGTAGTTGTTTGCACTCTACATCAACTGAAGAATGAGACTTCCCATTGTGGAGTAACTGAATGTAACACTCAATGTATTTTAAGTACTAGGAAGTATGCAGTCTCCATGATGGTGACTAAGAACGCAGCATCAAATTCTCTCTCTAAGATGACCAGAGCCATTTTGAGTTTATGTTATGTTTTAGTTAGAGTTTATTTAAAAATAATTTAAACCCCACCTTTTCTGTTAAAGTTCACTTGCTGGAAAAACTACTTTTGTTAGTAGCCTGTGACACACTTAACCTTAACTGGCAAAACCAAATAACCTCAGTATATGGCATTTGGTCAAGCAGTGGCAGAAAGATCAAGAAATTCCTGTTGAAGAAATACTGCTGTAAATCATTGCTGCAGATATAATACGGTAAATATCAATCAAGCAGTTGACATAGTGGTCTTAAAATTCTGTGTAGCTATTCCATTTGACTCATTCATGATCCCTATAGTTTATGATACCAATGGAAGGATTTTTCCTACTATTGTGAGACCTTATTTCTTACCTTCTGTTCCAAAATTGTAGCTTGCTGGATCCTGAGTGACCTCCACTTCCATTGCAGAATCAAAACTCCTGATTTAGTAGTATCTCTGAATAACTCTCATAGGATTCGATAGGCACAGCTTCACAACATTGTGCACGTCAGGGAAATATCGTAAGATAAGGCCTATTCTGCGTTGAGTGGCACTGGTAAAGAGCAAACCCAGCCGTGCCTGTCGTCAGGTCAAGGATTTCTCCTTTTTAATGTCCTGCCAGCTTTGGAAGTTCGGTGTGTTTCTATGACTGTTGTTTTTCCTGTTGCTGCCAGATTACAAAGCTTATTTGAGTAGATTCCTCTCAACTATGAAGAAAAAACAAGCAAAATGAGGTGATGGGATACCTCTGAGGACCAAACCCTCATTTTATCAAATACTAGTAGTTATATGGTACGTCATATGTCATTTCCTGATGTCAATAAATTGAACTAAATTCCAAATCATTTGTCTGCCCCATCAACATATTTTCAGTTGTGTCCACATCTCATTTTTGCCTGTACAGTGTGACGCCTGTGTGAGAAGCAAGCTGCTCATAGAGTCATAATTTTGCTTAACTGACAGTTTCTTAGTTTTTATCGTGGCTCTTGATCACTTGTGTGTGTGCCTGCGGCTGATTTAACCAGAAGATAGTGCTGACCACAAGAGGAAGGGTTCAGCAGTGCTGTAGGATTTATTTAATTACAAAACAAAGATTAGCCAACACAGCATATTTAAAGCTGCTTTTAGTAGGAATGTTGGCAGTGGATGAACTGATCTGATGTCATTTCTGGCATCCTGTAGGAGTGCCATACTTTCCACTATATAGAAAGGTAACCTCCTATTCTTAGTTTTGATGGACATTGACAAAAAGTTTGTAGTGGCTTCTGGTTGGTACTTACAGTATGAAGAAGGAATCTCTTCTAGGACTTCACTGAAAATAAGATAGGACAGTATGACTGCAAAGGTTGTCCTGGTAGTGTTATGCCGTGCTCTGAGAATGGCTTTGATGTTGGAGACCTCGAGAGTTTCATGCAGCAAGAGAAACAATTTTTCTTATGATCATGTGTGCTGGTTCTACATCTATAGTAGAAGATCCACTGTTAGGGAACAATGGGGAATGTTATACCAAGATACTCAGGAAGTCCTGCAGTGACCTAGAGAAGACTTTCTTCTAATAGAATTCTTTGGTCCATGTTTGAGTAAAGTTACGGTGTATATTTCTGTAATTATGTGATGTCAGGAGAGAGAGTATAATAATATCCAGTTTATTTTAATGCATAACAAGAGGAGTGGTTTCTTTGATGTCATGTTTGTAACACATTGCTCTTTATAAAGGTACAAGAAATAACTATGAGAATTGAAAGAACAGTAGCTTAACAGCAAGCTTTCAAATTTGATCTCTTTGTTTCCCAACTTATTTCTGTCTCAGTTACTAGGAAGTCTGCATTGTGAAGAGAATGTTAAAAAGAGTTTCTCCTCTCAGCTGGAAGAAAAATGTCAAAGTTCAAGAAAGGAAAAATAAAGAAAAAAGTCTGATTAAAGGAATTACATTTATCTTGAAAGTGTTTGCTCACTTGAAGCTATCTTTGTGATTGTCTAGAAAAGCAAAATGCATAAGAAACACAATGGGGAGCTATTTTAATGAACCATCTCTAGCCCTTGGGGCCTCTAGCTAATATAATTTAGGTTTGATTTTTTCATGTATTTTGATTATTGTTCTTTAAGTAGTTCTTTACAGGCTATTATAGGCTAAAATGTTACATAGTAATGACCCCAAGTAAGTAGAAGAAAATAAAAAAATAAATAAATATTTTTCCACAGTACTTACTTGCTTCTCAAATATCTGTTTAAATAAAAGATACCTAAACATTGCTGAGGAATAGGGAAAAAAAACCAAAACAGTTTCCTGAATATCTGAATGACTGCCAGCTTCTGCCAGGATTCTTTTTGCTAATTATTCCCTAGAGTGGTTTAGGCGTCTCTTTAACTTCAAGCATAGTGCGTGTCGTGGTATTATTTATAAGCTTTGATATAGGCAAGCGCTTGAATTGTGTTGTTGAGTCAGTTGTTCAATCCTGCAGAGTCTTGGGGGTGCAGCAGTTTTTATATTTATATTTCATACAGCTCTCACTATAGTCTACCTACAAAATTGTATCCGTTGTCAGCAATTATAGGGGTTTTTTTCCCTGCATGTAAGTGAAAAGGGTTGGTTTTGCTGTAAGACTGTGTGGTGCAGTGTTCTTGACATTATAGATCAATAGATAAGCCTTGTGCTGCCAGGAAATAAAATGCTGAGCCACCTCATCTTGTAATAATGCAGTAGATGGATCCATTAATGCACAGACTGTTATTCTGTGTCTGAAAATAGTTGAGGATAGAGATTTTTTTTTTCCATGACTAGTCTGAAATAAATATTGGAATTGATGAAGTAAGGTAGACAGGCTTTGATTGAACCGTGCCTTTTGTCATAACTGGATAACTGTGCACTCCTCTAGTCACAGCAACCAGAGTAGCAGTGATTTTGCTTGTTTGCGGCAGAATAGCTGAAAATGGAATTTTCAGATCAGAGAAGATGTACACAATTAGTTATGTTTGCTTTCTCTGGTAAAATGATTCTCCAGGGGAAATGAGCACTTTTAGTGTTAAATAAGGGCTGCAATCTATTGAAAAATCATTAAGAAATATGGTAATCAAGTTGGAAAGTAATTAAGATCAAGGAGATGCATTCAGCTATGCTTTATATGACCTATTTTTTTTTAATACTGACCGGTAACTCCCTAGTTTTAATATCTATGGTGCTTCTATAGCTCTCAGCATCACAGAATCTGAAAACTTCAGTCTTTAATGTAACTATTGTTACAAAACCCATGTGAGAGGGGAAAGTGATATGGGAAACACGATGAAAGAGATTAAGGGAATAGTTCAGGAAGAAGAGCAAGTCTATGGGAGAGCAGAGGCTGCATGTGTCTCAGGTCCCAGGTTAGCATACCAGCCCTTCAGTCTCACTTTCTTGCTATTAACCACAATATTTATTAATAATTTGAATAATGGATTATGGCAGCGGATACTTTGGTAGCTGTGATGGCATTAAATGCTATTTATATCCATTTTAAAATGGATTTCTGTGAACAGTTTTGCTGCTTATTTAGAGTAGAATAGGATCTCCATAGGCCATTCTGGATAAGGCAGTAATTCGTCGTGATGTTGGTGACATGTTTCACCAGTCTTTGTGCAGCATCATACTTGAGCTCTTTGGTCTTTAACAGGAAAATAAATGGGCACTGCAGATGCAGTGCCACAGAAATTGCGCTTCATTTCTGTGTAGTGGCAGTAGCTAGCCAGGAACAGCGCACAGGGGTAAATGGAATGGAGACCTTGGTGAAAAAATGCCTTTAGGTATAGGTGTGAGAAAGCACAGACACTTCAACATTCAGTAGATGTCATTTTTTGTTTTGTTAAAGTACAGCTATAGCCACAATTGATTACGAAATTCATTTTGCGTGAAGGTCAAATGATGGAAAGAGAGTGATGAAGGCACATTGTTTGGTTCCTTTGGCAGATAAAGGTCCAGTTCTGAATAGATGAAGTTTCAGCTTTCTGCCTCCAAAGACACTGCCCATGATATATCCCAGGTTGGGAGCTTAGTTGTCTGTCTCTGCTTTAGCTTTAAAACTAGTAGAAGAAATAAATTTTAAAACAA
Source organism: Baryphthengus martii (assembly GCA_013396935.1). NCBI lineage: Eukaryota > Metazoa > Chordata > Aves > Coraciiformes > Momotidae > Baryphthengus > Baryphthengus martii. The sequence goes on from VWZK01006929.1 coordinate 251,400, forward strand.
AACTGTATAACCTTCACAGATTCCAGTTTACTGCAGAAGGTAGAGAAATATTTTGGTAGATGTTGAAAATGTTTTGGTTACTGAGCTTGGGAATTACAAGGAAAGTGATAGTTATTGAGTTTTCAAGTTTCACAGAGCAGTAGTGTCAAAAGAGTATTTTGTTTTGTTAGTGAATTTGAAGTTCTACGGATAGTGGTTCTTCTCACTTTTAGATAAGCTTAATAAATGCTTTTAAAAGAACAATTTATATTTGTTTATCTGCAGTATTCTTAGTGAAAGTGGATTATCCAATATAGAAATGAGGTAATTATGAAATCGATTTAAACCATTCTTTTCATTTCCACTGGATGGGTATCTGATTCCTGACAGTGGCCAATATGTGATGCTTGAAAGGAATGTTTTAAGGCTTCCAGAGCTAGTAGACAGTACTTTGCTAAGTGCTGACATTATTGGGGGGTTTCCCCTAACATAATTTAAATATTTCATTTGTGATTGCTTTTTCTGTGTACTATTTCAGCCCAGCTAGTAATCGCTCATGCTGGTAAGTAGCTGGTGTTCTCTTTTGTCCAAGAAAAAGATGATTAGATGTAATCTCAAGCATATTGTTTAGATATTTTTGTTTGTTTAAGTGCACTGCTTCACTGAAAGATAAACTTGGTGGATGCTGGGGTTTAGGGAAGTGAGTCAGATTCAGTTTCTGAATGTACAGCAAAGGGATAAGTGTTCCCAAGAGCTTGTTATGCTGCCTGTCCAGCTTTACAATGCACTGCAAAGCTGGTCTTTTGTTATCAAAGGCTCATGTGCCATGAAAGTTATCATACATAGTTGATAACAGGAAGCTGAGCACAATGCTTTAATTCAGCTGAAAGATTTTGCAAATGTCATCAGTTGGGAGAGGAAATTGTTACCATGTGGTCTTAGTTAAGCCTGAGATAGAAATGTAGTTGTGTTTTCTCTTGTGCTTTTTCTTGATTGCAAATTGTAACAGAAGAATAAAGGGCAAAGTGCTGTTTCATGTATGTTTTGGAATGAACACCAAGAAGAAATCAATGCATAAAATAACATTTGCTTTCTTATTTCTGAATTAGCTTAACAAATTAGTTTGTGCGCGCAGATCTTGCTGTTTGTTATAATGTACAAAACTGCGATCCCGTTTGCAGTGCACCACCTTGGGAGGTCCATGGGTGGGTTTTCAAAGAGTTAGTGTTTGATGCAGTGTGAGATGATGCAAATGTATCTTCATCCTCCTGAACTTGCTACTCTCCTTTCATACAGACGTTCACAGGCTTCATGGACTTGACAGACTTCCTAACAGTTTTTCAGTGCTGTGTTTTGCATGCGTGTGCTGCAAAAACAGGCATTTTAGTTGGAGTTTGGCTAATGATTAGTTGAATGTCAGTTATAATAGCAGTGAAGAAAAAATCTTGACTTGGCAGCTTGATAACAAGGCTGTATGGAAGACTTGTGCTTATTTGCGTTGCTCAGCTCAGTTATAACACAAATCATTTTACCTTTGATATCACTTTAATCTGAATTAGCCCTTTTCAGTAAGTCACTCATTTTTTGCCAGTATAGAGATGCCCTGGGGCTTTGTGATCTTTATGTTACTCCTACCATAATGCAGTAGTACAGCTTACCTTATAGAACCTCGTACAGCTGGAAACCAGTAAACTAACTTAACAGAGACCTGTGGACTGCAAAATTCATACTGATATGGATCCTTCGTAGCCTTTAGCAAAACAAAAGATACCAGTGCCCCGAGTTCTTTTTTTTTAATATATCTTATGCTTTTATAGACAATAAATTGTTGAAGTAAGATTAAGTAATAAGTAGGCTGTTCAGTCTGTTGTGAGTAAAATTTACATCGTGATGTACTAACACAGTTCTCTCTTTAAAATGTCTGCTTTGTAGTAACAGTGCTTAATATGGGTATCAGCAGTTATTATATGAAGTCTACTAAACATTTTTTCATGAGTGGATATGATCTTAGTGAGGAAGCAGCGTGCATTAAGTAATGGAGAAAAATCAAGTGTGGTGGACAAAGAGCGTATTCGTTTATGAGGAACACCTGTTCTTCACTGATAATGGTCACCTGAGTCAGGAGAGTATATAGCCAAAGCCATTCTGCAAGTATTTAGCTGATTGTGTGACTTGTAGTGGATTTTTTTAGGTCCTTTCTCAGAGCATAAGCAGGTATGTATGGCCACTGCACTTGGCCCAGAGCAAGACTGCTGAGTCAGTTCTCATATATTTTCTTCTTAACCAAGATAACAGGAAGATTGGATGGACTTCATGCTCCAGTGAGTGAGTGAGCTGAGAAAATACCCTCTTCCTATTGCTCGTGGCTGTGGTGCCTTAGTTCTTCTGATGTGCATTGTGTTAAAACGTACCAGAAAATACAATGATGTTAGGACTTGGACTAATTTGGGTTTTTTTTTAGTCTCCATAAGATACGTAGTAGTGCATCTATGAAGAAATGGAGCTTGGTAATACATCACAACCTAGTGGTGCTTTTATAGCTGGAGTATGATATAACACATTTCAGTACTGGTGGTAATTCTGTTTCTGGGTTTGAGCTGGGTGAATTTTTTTAAATGTCTCACTGATCTGAGCATAGTCCCAGCAATATTTCCCCTTGTGCAGCGAGAGAATGGAGTTAGTGCAATTTGAAACTCTTTTCTGTGAATTATTGGAATATAATAAGCTGAGATACTTTTTTAAGGACTAAACCATGATTACTTCAAAAGCCACAAAGTAGCTTTGCACTACCGGTTTTTAAAGCTCAGCAAATTTTATATAGTACTTGAATTATTAATGGAGATAAATTGGAAGAGGAAGCTCTCTTGTCTTATCAGTCTCAAGCAAGCAGTAGTTGCTTGACTTTGCAGAGAAAGGCAGCTCCTCCCGAAGCAATGAGTGAACAGATCCTTGGTGAGGAACCCTACAATGAGAATGGCTTGTGTCGGTATGCCTGGAAGATGACTGCCTGTTTTGGACATTTAGGTAAAGAAATTAAAGATGTACGTGTGGATTTTTTGGTCTCCATTATGTGGATGAAGTGTCTCCTCAAGTTTACGGTAAATAAGCTGAGTGTTTTGTACAACAGGAGCAAGTAAAGTGTGTGTGTCAAAAGCAACAAAGCTGCATGTGTGGAGTAATTTTACCACAAGTTGAACGTTTCTGTTTCCTTCTTTTTTTTATGTGTGTGTGAACTTCAGTGTTAGAGTGATTTGTTTCTTTTTTTTCTCTCTTACTGGTTTAGGTCTTTTATTGCTTGGATAGTTATATTTCGTAGTGTAAATAGACATAGAGCTTGCTCATTTTTCATTTATGTGAAGGCCCTTTTTCTTTCCTGTTTCACTTACATGAGACAAAAAGATAATCCTGTTGCCTTGGACAGATGCCTGAAACATTATTTGGGCTATCTACCTGTGCAATAAATGTGTTACCCTCAGAAGTGGTACGAGCGAAAAGGAAAATTTAATTTTGTTTTACTTCGTTTTCTGAGTTTTTATCTTGATTTTTTCTTTGCAGCTGAGTTTGCTGAACTAGTGTGATGGAGTTAAATTTCTGGATTTTTTTGGTTGGGGTTGTTGTTGCTTTCAATAAAAGCATAAAGTCACACTGAAATGCATTTGCAGGAAATTTAATGCCAATAGCAGATGCAATTAAAGACAGCATTAGTGCACTACACATTTCTGCCTTTTATTTAGCTGAAGGGCCAGTTTAATCCTCAGTGTTGCTCAGAAGGATGGAGGGATATCTCTTCTACTACGATTTTAGCCCTTGGTGACTAATTTTTGCTATTATTCAGTATCTGCTGTTGTGTTCTGCAATTTATTTGTAGATTGCAGTCAACTTTTTTGTTCCTGCTATTCTAGTAGCATTAGAACAGGAGCTTCTATTCCTGGTTATATATGAAACATATATGTATTTTTATCATCTGCTCAGCCAACTCATTTGGTGAATTCTGAGAGGATTGGTTAGGAAATGGCCTTGAGAGAGCTGAAAATATTTATAAATCAAATATTTATCAAATTAGTAATGAGAGAAAGTATTTTAAGTAGCTGGTCTGCCTAATTCCTACCTCCTATCCAGTCCCTTATGAAAACTGTCAGTCTGGAAAGTGCCCATACCTCAAACTGTGCTCAGTGAAGGCCGGAGCCCCCAGTACTGAGTACTTGGATTAGACACGGATTTGAATTGGCAGGGATTTAAAAGTATTTTGCGATTTGGCAGATACTGAGGAAATTTCCTCAACTCTACTTCTAGGTTGGCTGCCCTGGATTCCTGAGGGTGTCTTTCAAGCAACATAAGGACTGGCTTGTGTCCTTGTGTTTTCTGCCTTTTTCTTTTCTCTTCTGCAAGAATATTAGAAATCAATCTTTTCCACTTAATCGAATGCTTCACTTAAGTGGTAGGAGATTGCCACTGGCTTTTTTTGGTTCTGGCTAAGGCTAAAATCGCAGTGTTTGGTAACTGTGTGCTGTATAAGACTGTCTCAGGCCTTGTGCTTTACCTTAGACACAAGGAGCTGACCCTCGGAGCCAACTGCTCCAAACAGCACTTCATCTGACTTGGAAAGCCACTGTGATGCTTCCTGGTCTTGTTTTGTTCACTTCCACTTCTTCTCCTCTTAAATTACATATTGACAGAATGGAGGCTCTTAAAGACATACCCTTACATACTTAAAAAACACTAATAAGAAAATGATACTGCTTTGCGTTACAAGCAGCAGCCTGGATATGGTCTTTGAGATTGTAGTTATCAGACAAGGACAGCAATAGCCAGGGCTGGAAAGGACCATTTTTTGGAGTCATCTCTCTCAGAGGAAGGAGGACCTTAGTTTTAATTAAGCAGGATGCTTCTACAGTGACATGTTAGGGTCACAAAATGCTCAGGTGAGCTATTCTCATGGTCCCCCACCAGTCTCATGTGTCTTGGCGATGGAAAGAAACTGGATCGTGCTTCTCCATTTGTAATAATACTGGACCCTTCTACAGTGGACGCTGTCTAGCTGCTTCTGTAGCATAGATACTGTGGTAAAAGGGCACTGATTTATTTGCTGTCTCCCAAGCTGATGCTGGAATTGCTCTACCAGCAGACGTCACGCTTGCCAAGCAGAGGAGTAGATCCCTACATGGGGGAAAATATGCTCAGCCTCCAGTGCTTTTGCCCTGCTCTTTGACCTGTATCACTTTATTGTAACTCTCCTGGGCAAACTGGAAGTTAAAGGAATCGGTGAAGGCTTTATGCAACTTATATGGTGTTTTTGATTATGTGGGAGAAGACTGCAGTTTCTTCTGACTACTGCTGTATGCAGACCATACTAGTTCAGTACTTATTGCAGTAGTTAGTGTTAACGACTCTCTAGGTGAATACAGCCGAAAGTTGGAATCGGCATGACTGCAGCAGAAAACTAAGAGTCTGGGTCTTAAACCAGCACATTCAAACTCCAGTGAAGGACAAGCTTTTGTTCTAGGATTTAGGCGGCCAAGGCATAGCAATTCTTGCAACAGTTTAAAAAGTTGCTGCCAAATTCACCTTTCTGCTTCCTGGGGATTAACTTCTGCAGCAGCGCTCGTGGCAGGGCAATGTGTGCATTAGCCCCACCTACCTCAAAGGGCAAAGTCCTCCTTGAGGTGGTGTTGAGGCTGGATAGTTGCCACTCCTGCTGTCAGATGTCAACATCCTTCACTGATTATTCAGCAACGAATGATACTTGTACTAAGCTTAGAGGTACTTGTGTTAGAGTGCATCCAGCCATCTCCTATGAGTCATCCCTCTGCTTTAAGCACAGAATGGTGATCTACCTTCAGCTGAAGTGGTAGAACCTTTTGGAGTTTCATGCAATCTGTCTTTTCCACTGAGTGGCTGTGATGTGCAGGTCAGTGGGTTGTGAAATCTGAGAGAGATTGAAAAATTGCTGCAAAGTTTAATTTCCTAGGGGGAGTACTTAAAATACAGCATTTGCTGAAATCTCTGATCTGATAGAAGATACTCTAAGGCAGACCTCAAATATCTTGATTTGTTGAGCCAGCTCTTCCTTAAATATATGTAAGCATCACCTCATTAAAATTAGTACAGTGGTGCAGATTTATTCTGGCTTTGTCCCACACTGTCTGTGATTGATTATAAAACCCAGGAGAATAGTCGTACAAGGGAAACTGTGATTTCAGGCTTGCTTTCAAGATAACACTGACATCATACAGAAGTCACACAGAAGCAATTGACTTCATAGGAGGTGTGTAATAATAGATTATCAAAGTCTGGATTTGTAAGATGGTATTTTCTCTTTAAAACAGATAAATAATAAGTAAATAATAAATGAAACTTTAAATGAAGCGATCTTCACTTCAAAGCCTGTCCCCATCTGTAGATAGTACTTGAACTCTGGGTTGTGAGGCAAAAATTAAATGACAGATTCTCACTGTGCTCAGTAAGCCTCTTGGTGTGGTGTTTTTTTTTACTTTCTAATTTAGCAAAAGCCTTACTGGAAGTAGTGCAATTACTACACCAGGTCATTTTGCAGCTGTAGCTGACCTCTGGATGTTAAGGGAAATTGAAAGCCTGGGCCAAACACTGTCTGTGCAGTTGTCTCTGGGAGTTTGGCCGAGTAAAGAATATGAAGTTATCTCTGAGCAGGTCTTAGACTAGAGTCTACCTGTAACTTCCTCTTACAGATAATGAATGTTTTAGGTTGGATGCTTTGGGTTTTTTATCTTTTGCTTTGGAATTTCCTGTGACTTTCCAGTGCCCTGTTGATGATTAACTCTGCCTTTACCCAGGGAGAAATAGTCATTAGATGATTAGATTAGCAAGTCACTGAAATTGGATTAATGTAAATACTTCTACTAAGTGAAGCAGGAAGGGTTGGCGCAGTATCTGCAAAGCTTCTCCTGTCAGCTGCACAGGAAAGTGGAGAGAAAGAGCACAAACAAACCAATCCTTCATAGTTAGGGGAACGATTAAATGCTTTGGTTTGGAATAGACAGTGAAAGCTGCATGAAAGGCTTTCTCCAAAGAAATCTGTTTAGGAAGTAGTGCTACCCAGCCTTTGCCCATTGCTCAGAGAGGGGGACCAACATGCTCTACTTTTACTACAACCTTTTTGGTGTAGCACACTTACAGACCTGGCATGGAACAGATTAAATGCACAGATGTGCATTTGTAGATTACAATGATGGTTCTTCCATAATAAGATTTTTTGACACAGCAAGGTTTTTTTGATTTTAAACTAATCCTCTTATATAACTCAGTTACGCTCTTTCTCTTGTCCTGAATATTAACCTGATTTTCAGATACTCTTTATGATTTTGCTTCTGACTTTTGCATTCCCAGGGAGGACTTGCAACTGATTACAATAGTTTCAGATGGCAGTCACCTGATCAAGCATACTGTCTTAATCTCTTGAAGATAATCACTAAAAATATATCTACCTTAATCTCCTTTGCTGGGTAAGAGAAAAAGAGAAGGATTGGTAAGGGCAGTGTGCCGTGAGTAGCAGCCTGACTGCATGTACTACTGGTTGCTTTCCCTAGCTTCTTCCAAATAGAAATGCCATCTTTTCCTATCTTAAACAGCTTTAGGAAGCTGTGTGGATCAAGTAAAACTGAAGAACTGGTGCTGGACAAGGTGAAATACCGAAATTCAGTCAAAAGGATGTCAGTTATTGAGGATGGGGATATTGCAGAGGTCTTGTATCTTATTCCCAAGCAGAGCTTGCTGAAGCAACTGCCCTACTTGAATCCAGATGACTACTACTTATGCGAGCAGTTATTTGATGCTCCTGAGGATCTGGGTAAGTGAGGACTGTCATCAGATCTTGATTATTGGTTGGTGAATAGGCTGAATTGCTTTACAATTAGCCTGTTTTTTTTTTTTTTTGTGTGTAAGAGCAAGATGCTTTATGACAGGGAGTGTGCTTAAGTGTGTAGAAACATTTTATCACTGGCAGAGAGGAGGGAAAAGAAAAGTTAAAAGCCAAATTAGAATCTGAATGGTCAAAAGTAGTTGATGGGTATAGGTGATGCTCTCTCTGTGGCTGTCCTAGGACAAAGAGGGCCTTAATCTACAGGAGTTCTCAAACTAGAAAAATACTTACTGAAGGCACTATATATTGTGCTAGTGTGCTCCAGAGCTTTCCTATGGGTTTTATGAAACTGTCTTCCCTTGTGCTTGTTTTAAACTTATTGCCAAGTAGTTTCATTTGAAGTTGCTTCATTTTTTAATTGGAAGACGTGATTAAAAGTCTTCCTGTGATCACTGCCTTTTTGTCACTTGTGAATTTATTTGACTTCTGGTGTGTCTTTTGTGTAGGTACCTCCTTTTCCAGGATAAACAGTTATCATTTATTTAGATGCTTTTTGTGCAGGAGCCAGTCCATTCCTCTGATTACCCTTTTTTGCTCCCCTAATTTTTCTATAACCCTTGAAAAATTGTGAAGTGAAGCAGTGCTGAACATGCAGTATAGTGTAGGTATATGTACAGAGTCATAACAATGCTCTTTACTCCTCCCAGTAGTTCTTAAAACTAGGTTTGTGTTTTTAATTAATATTGAACGTTGGTCTATTCCATCACAGAGCTATCAGCGGTGAGAGGACTTATGTCTGGAATTGATCACCTTAACTGATTTATTACAATAGAAAGAAATTTTTAAAAGACCCAAACAAATCAGTTTTATGGAAACTCTGTTCTATAAACTTGGCTGTAAATGTAAATCTGAAGCTTTCAGATAAATTTCAAAGTTATTTTCTTCTAGGACCTGCTTATGGGCCTCAGTTTTGACAACCCAAACCGCTTATGTGTTGGAATTTTGCCTGTACTTAGCAAATCAAGAGAGCTTGTCACTGCCCAGCTCCTCAAAATGTTAATACTGAGTGATTGTACATGGTAGGCAAGTATTATTCAAAGGGCTGCTTTCGACTTTGTCATTTCATCAGCACCAGCACTTTTCCTTCTGTGCAAATAGCTTTTTGTTAGTCAGCTCTGTACCCAATGAATTTCACACTGTAAGAGTCACTCTGGCCAGAACCCATATGCTGTTTCAGATAGTTATTGCTTTTGAGTAATCAATTATTTTAAAACTAAAATTTTAATTAATCTGTTGCTAAAACATGAGGCAAATATATAATGTGTCTGTGAACCAGAAAATGTGACTATCGTTCTGCTTTGCCAGCCCCTCCAGTGTTTTACACTGGTATTCCAGAGAAAATCTCTACAGACAATTTAGGCATTTTTATAAATCACAGTTTAGGATAGAAATCTAATTAAAAGAGCACAACCAGCTAAATAACATGATCAATCTGTGCAGGACTCCAAAGAAGTTCTTTGCTGTTGCAGCAGGCTGGGAGACACCTTTTTCACAGGTGCCATTTTCTTCTAATTTGTATAGGGCTTAAATCAATCTAGAAATCTGCAGATTTGGAGTTCTTCACTCATTTGTAAAGGACAGCAGGACCCATTCTGATGAGCATCATGCTGTGATACCTAGTGCACAAATAATCACTGGGGCTTTTTTCCTTTTGTCCTAAAGTTTGGGTGCTACTGATCAATAGGAGGGGTGCTGTGGTCCTGCTTGCCATTGCCATGAATACTGCTGTCTGTAAGGTTGCAAGGTGTCTGGTGTCTCAGCTTTACTTCAATTCAACAACTGGAATCAGAATCTCGCCTTCTTAGAACAAAAATAGTGGAATAATTATTGAGAATGGCCTGGCTGTCAAAACTGTATGTGACTTTAAGATGCAAAATGCATCTGCCATGTGCCTGCTTGAGGATTATGGTGCCTCAAGTACTACAAGATTTAGCAGCTTATATACCCTGCTGAGAGACAGTTTGCTGTCTGTATTTGGCTTTATAAATAGTGATTAGAAATTACACTGTTCAAGGCATTTGGGGACTCAGTCAGTGTTTTTCTTGCCATTCATAAGTGGAATCATAACTATCAGGAAAGGTCCATATTGTAGATATTTGGAAGATGAGGAATTATCAACGAGTGTAGATGTATTTCAGATTCAGGAAGTGAGTCTGAGTCTCACCAATTCACCCGTGACTTGGTTTTATTTAGCATTTGTATCATGAAATTCCATCTGCTTTCATAAGGGGAATGTTGGAGGTTGAATTTGTCTCACTTGTCTCATCAGGTTGAATGGTGGCATCATAGTGACAGTTAAAAGTAAATTAAAACGTGAAGAAAACTTAAAAAAAAAAAGAGAGTTCAAAAGAGTCTTAGAATCACTGAAAGGACCCTCATTCTGCATTTCCCTTGAATTCTTTTAGTCAAAAACTGATGATCCACCTTCCTTCCAGTTTCTAGGGGAGATGGTAAGGGACTGCTTCCCATGAGAGGGATCATTAGGCGTATAGTTTGCTGCAACAGAATCTGTCTTAGCCTGGAAGACCTGATTCAGCACGTGACTTTGATTCTCTGGAGGCCAGACTTGAATACAACGGATTCTATTGGAAAATGTCTGATATTCAGGATTAGCAAAATTTGAAAGCTGGCTGCAAAAGAGTAGGGGAATTTTCAAGAGCAAATTACCTTGGGACTGTGTGATGTTGCCTCTTGTGTGAGTTACTGCTGTCACTTGTACAGATGACGCCTTACGCAGCCCTCCAAACTGACTACTTTTTGGGTGTGACAGTGGTATACAGCTGAGGGAAAGGAGATCTAGACCATGTTAGCTAACTGACCTCCTACATGACTTTACTAGCTGTTTATGTAACAATCTTAAAGCAGCACTAGTGAGAATGGCTTCTTGTGATGGATCAGCTGGATACAGAGGAAACTAGAAGGAACCTGAGAGGGTATGAAAGGCATGGGAGGACTCCAGAGAGCATGAAAACTGCTCAGTGGTGAGCCCAGGGAGAAGACTGGACTGGTGCAGGAAAACTTATGAGACTCTATTTACTATTTGCTGGGTTAAAAACCAGCTGGATGGCTGGACCCAAAGAGTTGTGGTGAATGGACTTAAATCCAGTTGGTGGCTGGTCACAAGTGGTGTTTCCCAGTGCTCAGTACTGGGGCCAGTTCTGCTTATTATCTTTATCAGTGATCTGTACAGGGGGATCAAGGACACCCTCTGTAAGTTTACAGGTGACACCAAGTAGAATGGTAGTGTTCATCTGCTTGAAGGTAGGGAGGCTCTACAGAGGGACCTGAACAGGCTGGATTCTTGGTCCAAGGCCAATGGTATGAGGTTTAACAAGGCCAAGTGCTATGTCCTGCACTTGGGTCACAACCACCCCATGCAGTGCTACGGGCTTAGGGAAGAGTGGCTGGAAAGCTGCCTGACAGAAAAGGACCTGAGGGTGTTGGTTGACACCCAGCTGAATATGAGCCAGCAGGATGCCCAGGTGGCCAAGAAAGCCAACAGCATCCTGATTTGTGTCAGAAATAGTGTGGCCAGCAGGACTAGAAACGTGATTGTCCCCCTGTACTCAGCACTGGTGAGGCCACACCTCAAATACTGTGTTCAGCTTTGGGCTCCTCACTACAAGAAGGACATTGAGGTGCTGGAGTGTGTCCAAAGAAGGGCAGTGGAACTGGTGAAGGGTCAACAGAACAAGTCATACGAGGAGAGATTGAAGGAGCTGGGGCTGTTTAGGCTGGAGAAAAGGACGCTCAGAGGAGACCTTCTTGCTCTCTACAACTACCTGAAAGGAGGTTGTAGCGAGGTGGGGGTCGGTCTGTTCTCACAAGTAACAAGCGGCAGACAAGAGGAAACATCCTCAAGTTGTGCCAGAGGAGATTTAGATTAGATATTAGGAAAAATTTTTTCACTGAAAGGATTGTCAAGACCTGAACAGGTTACCCAGGGAAATGGTTTAGGGACATGTTTAGCAGTGGGCATCTAGAGTAGGGTTATTGGTTGGATTTGATCTTGGAAGTCTTTTCCTAGATGATTCTATGGTGGAGTCACCATCCATGGAGGGGATTAAAAAGACGTGCAGATGTGACATATAGTGATATGGTTTAGTGGTGGACTTGGCAGTGCTGGGTTAATGGTTGGACTCTGATCTTCATGGTCTTTTCCAATGTAAATGATTCTATGATTCTATTGCTCTCTACAACTTCCTGAGGAGGTAAAGTGGAGAAGGGGATGCTGAGCTCTTCTCCCTGATACTCAGCAATAGGACGTGTGGGAACGGTTCAAAGCTATGTCAGGGGAGGTTTAGACTGGACATCAGGAAGCATTTCTTTAGCGAGAAGCTGGTCAAACACTGGAACAGCTGCCTGGAGAGATGGTTGCTGACCCAAGCCTGTTAGCCCCAAGCCCTTCATAACATGCTTTAATTTGGTCAGGCAGTTGGACTGGATTATTATTGTCAGTCCCTTCCAACTGAAATACTCTGTTCTATGAAAAATGGGGATCTGGGGAAAAAAAAAGTCAGATTTTTCTGTCTGTATTTTTGCAGAGAGGAAAGGTCCAAAAGATCAACATAGTGATGTAAGGGAAGCCACAGAGGTAGGGTGTTCTTGAGAGGAAAGGGCTTCACAGATTTGAAATAAAAGATCCAATTATAAAATACTAGCTGCAGCATAAATGTTTGAATCTTTGCCCACTGTTTTACATCTAAGTTCCCACACATCAGCTTGCTTGCATCAGGATTTTCTTGCTGTGTTATGACAACAAAGCTTGAGCCCCGAACTAGGGAAACAAGCAGGCGCCGTTTTGTGTCCTGTTGCCAATTTCCATTCTTAGTACCAAGGCGTGCCCATGTTCAGCCTGAAGAATGCAGTTTCTTTAACACCAGTACCCCCTGATACCTGGACAGAACGAAGGAAGGCACAGATGCAAGAAAATAATTCTTGTTTTAATCTTTAGATTTACCTGCTGCTGTAATTCATAGTAGCTGACCACAGAATGTGTATTTGACGTGACCTACAGCCATAGGATTTTAATGGTGCCGTATGAATCTGTCAGGTGTTCAAAGCTAAGTAATCTTGGATGTGGCAAGTGGTGATACAAGGAAGAAAAATCCGGGTTCTGCTGACATTGTGGTAGGTGGTACTCTTTAAATGCTGAAAGGTGTTGAACAGACTGCTAATGTACTTTGGATAAGGTGGTTGTTCTTTGTGACAGCTTTTCAAATGGATTCCTTCAAGTGAGCGATCTCTCCTGACCTCAGTCCCTATTTTTTTTTTATAGTCCCTATAATTTTTATAATGCTGACTTACATGACTGAATAGGGAGCATGCTTTTAAAGTTCATGGTAATCCAGGTTTAGGAACATTATGTCATTCATCTGCAGGACAATGTCTGAATTCAGAATAGTCCTGATAAGTCAGCTAGATGGCTTGAAAACATGCAGTTGAATTTCAGTGGCTAGAAGTGTAAAGTGTTGGGCTTTGCATAGAAAAGAAATGGAAAATAACTAACACTAATCAAAAATTTATATGGAGGATAATTATATCTATCACAATGTCAGTATAGATCAACTGTATAATACTGCTGCAAAGAGAAGGCATTCTTTTTGTGGGATGTGTTAGCAGGAGGTAGATGCAGTGAGGCAGATAATTTTTTTTTCTGTTCCTGCTACTGAAGAGGACTCTTCTGGATGCTGTCTCTATAGGTCTGGACATTGCATTTTGAGAGATACTGATAAATAAACTTATAGAAGACAGTGAGAATAGTGTTAGGAAAAAAGACTTAGGAAAAAAAGATGAATAGAATTAGGTTTGCTCAGTCTAGAAGTGTGGGGAGAAGTGAGGGTTTTAGCCAAGCTTCAGATGAATAAGAATTTGTCAAATGGAAATGTGTTCTGCATTATCTAGAGAAGCACCAACAAATATGCTTGTAAAAAATACTGAGTAGTGGGCTTGTGTTCAAGTAAGACGTGTAGCTGAAACACTCTGTCTGTTAGGCCTTAATCTTTGCTTCTGTAAATATGCACAGTTAGCTTGATTTTATTTTTTTGTTGCTTTTTTTTAAAATTAAATTTAAAAAAGTAATTAGGATCAGTTTTTCATCCTCTGCGCATTTGCAATATCTCTACTCCAGTTTAATCACTGCCACATTTTTACTTAAAATATTTGATCATTTAATGTCTTAGCCCTTGGTTTCCTGTTTCAGATTTCCATTCGCTGTGGGAAAAGTTGCCAGTGTTTGAGAAATCCAAGCTAATTTGCTTAGTAGTACATCAGTGGTTTAACATTAATCTGCATTAACATAGCATGGTTTAGAGCAACTAAGTTCACCTCTGTAGGGCTCACTGCTTCCTCTCTGCCTAAATTCTTTATCTGTTATCCATTAAACAAGAACAAAATTGCAGTTCCTACTGTTACTAGATGCTAGTAAGAAAGATGAACTAAATCAACTTTAAATAGAAAGAAATAACAAAGTTTGTGTTTTCTTCTGTGGCTAATACATAGGCAATAGCAGTAGTATGAAGATCAAGGGGAATCGAAGCAAAAATCTCACTTGCCCTGTAGCAGGAGAACACGGATGGGTGCAGGCAGCTCTGACTGGAAAGAGTATTTTGGCTACACATCCCCCACTGTTGTTTACAGGGAGTCCTGCTTTTGTTCTGTATCTGATTGAAACTTCCTCTCCTGTGTCCGTCATTTGCAGTTGTATAGCCTTGGTATTTTAATCAAACAACCCAGAAAGAAACGCAGTCCCCTTCCTGGGCAGGGTGGAAGCAGGACAGCAGGTGTGGCCTGTCCTCCACCACTTTGAGTGGCTGATCTTCCCAGCGCCTGTGGGTGCTCAGAGCCGCCACAGCCTCTTGCAGGCAGCAAGGTAAAGGTACATCTAAAATGGAAGCTGATTTCAGGCTGGAGAAGTTCTAACCTTCTGCCAGTGGGTAAAATACTGGTAGCACTGGGATGGGGAAAAGAAAAGTAGAAAATGCTGTTTGTTTTTTCCTGCCTCTGAAAGCTATTCCTTGGGCCTCCTCAGATTGTCCAAAAGGTGAAGTGATCGGAAAACCTCAGAGCAGAAAGAAGGGCTTAGGAAATGGCTGTCCTCGCTCTTGACTTTGACTTTGCATCATGGAGACGGTAGAAGAGGAGAGGGAAGCTTGATCACAGCCTTTTCCCTTGCTTCATCCACTCCCATATGTCCTGCAGGTACTGGCTGAGGAGAGGATGAATCCTAATGGCCTGTTGGCTCCTTCTCTCTTATGCCTGAGAGGTGGGGGTATCACTGAACAAACTTTTGTATACAGGGACCTTAAAAGTGGCTTTTAGTTTGAGAGAATGATAGATGTTTGGTAGACTTCTGTGGGATTTTTTTTTTCCAGTGAAAGGGCAAATAGTTAATGGGAGGAGAAGGGAAGAAAGGGAAGCAGGAATGTTTTTCACCCAAGTGATGCAGACAAAGTGCAGCTGAGAGGGAGAGAAGACAATGTTAGAATGGGAGGTTGTGGTTACAACTTTTGCATTGTCTTGCTTTTGATTTTTCGGTTACTTTCCTTTAAAGAGTGGATCTGTGTGGTGGGATGCAGAAACACTGTGGTACCACGGAATGTTTATCACGGTTTTATTACCACATGAATTAGATGATGGAGCGGTCTGTGCCATTTTCAACATAAAACATAGAAGAGTTAAACTGTAAAATGCAAAAATATAAACCTGATTAGCTTACCAGTGTAGACATCAATAGTTGAAAGATTCAGTATTGTTTGTTTATTTAAGTTGACAAACTGTCCTATAAAAATGTGTGACACTTTCCTTTGGAGCAGAGGCCGTAAGCCCTCCGGGTTGGTGTAAACTAAGTGTGAGCAAACCTCCGTATGGAGCAGCAGCAGCTAAATAGCTCTTGTAGTTATCTTTCAAACATTCCAGTCAGTGCAGAAGCTGGAATCAGTTATGCCTACTCTGTTTTGAATATTAATTTGTTGTATGTCTGCTTAATAATTTTATGATAGTGCTATTACTGAAGCTTCAAATATATTATCTTTTGCATGCTGAAACAAGTGGCTTCCCTACCTAGCAGATGAGATCAGAACCATTAATAGAAAAGTTCCAGATGCTGGAGTGAGGTCATAAAATTTTGTTTGTTGTAAAAGCTTGTTTGAATATATTACTATTAGACTATGCTGCCAAGTCATACCTACTTGGAAAGCATCTTTTTATCTTTTGTTGGAGGTCTTCTATCGTTCATTTGATAGGACACTGGACCAGGAAATAGCTGTTTGGAGTGAGATACGTTTGCAAGACAAATTTAGGTACCTTTTTAGAGTTCTATTTGTAATTCAATATGGAATCAGAAGAAAAGGAATTTGTCATTTGACACAGTGAAAATTGATTAATCCAGTTTCAATGTAAGGGTGGTATATATCCAGTGTCCACATGATGGGTTACGTTATCGGGGATCGTGGACTCGCATTGTCGCGTGCTTTGCTGTATGTTGTATTGCTGAGGCACACGCTAAAGGTTAACGCTTCTGAGATACTCTCATATCTCTTGAGACAGCAAAACAAAACTTGTTTCTTTACTCTGCAAATTAACTGATTGACAGGAAGCTGCTTCGATTTGGTGTTTCATGGACCTCTGGTGGAGAAGCTCTTTAGACTAGTGAGTCTTTACAGCATTCCTGCTGATTTCACTGAGCCAAAATCTCCCTAGACAGGCTGTGGGGCTTATTCTGCAGAGTTAATCCAATTCTGAAGTGGATTATCAATATCAAATCTCCTTAACCTTAAGCATGCACAGTAAAGCATGACACTTGCATATATGCTTTCCTGTTGGGGATTCTGCCTTCGTGCGAGTTATTTGCTCTTTTCAGCAGTAATTGTGGTTACTGTCAGTAATGGTTACTGGCAGTGCACTCATATATTTATCAGCAGCTCTACTGGTTGTGATCATGGTTTGGCTAGATAAATTTAGTTTATGGTAGGTGAATAGTAGTGATTTTGTAGGGTAGTTTTAAATAAAAGTACTGAGTTTAAACCACTGCTACTACAGCATATTTCTGTACTGTATCTCAGTTTAGTATGAAGTATGTGTGCATAGTGTGAAGGTTCACCCAGGTGTTCACAAAGATCTCCTTTCTAAGGATTAGCAGTAACATAAGCAGTTTGGAAGGCAGTTGATACATCAATAATATAAATGTGCATTCAGAAGTAAATGTTTGCACATACCTACAGTCAGAAGGTTACCCATCAGTGAGCTTTGTGTATTTTTGGAGCAACTGCACCACAGTATAATGTAACCACCTTTTCCCATCTGTTACTAAAGATGAGCTGGAGGTTTCAGGTTTTTTTTGCACAGGCTTCTTCATGTTTAAAGCAAAGCCAAGTGTTCTTGTTTCCTTATTTTGTCTTACAATAGATTAGACATTAGACAATCTTATTGTTTTATCTGTATTTAGCAGACTATTACTATTATGCAGAATAACATCCTAGATGATGAACAGATCCTAAGAAAATCTTGCTTGCGAGAACCTCAGAAAATCAAATTTTGTTTTAATAAATCCAGACCTCTTAATAGGTCAAAACTTGAGAGAAGTATTATTCCTGAGAATCCTGATTAGAAAGAATACTAAATGATTTCATTAAAAATCACTAAATCTCCAAGTTCTGGCAGATCAGAATGAACACATTATGTATTTACTAAATTTTAGTTTCACTTGATCTGAAAGGATGGTGATGATTGTAAACACCAATATTATAGACTGATTGCATTCAAAATAGCATGACACAGGCTGCACAGAAAAGTTATGGCTAGGACCCAGGCCATCGGGCATTGTTTGCTCGAGGATCAGCTTTATCAGTAAGGATAATGTGATTATCCCAAGATGTAGGATTGAAGGACCGTATTAAGTCCTAAGAACGAAGCATATTCCTCTCTGGTGGGTCTGTTTACAACTTCTAATAGGGCAACGTAGAGGGTCTGAGGTGGTGAGGTTGGTCTGAGGTGGCGAGGTTAGTCTGTGGGGCTTTCGTAGCTCCTTAATATTCTTCTGGTTCCACACAGGGCGGTGTGGTGAGGAGATGAGGTTAAAAGGAGAGATTGACGGTCTAAGACCGTTGCACAAGCTGCAGTATGAAGTCATTACAGAGCAAAAAATGTGCGAAGGGTATGGAAATGGTGACTGTCATGGAGGACCTTTCCCTGCAGCTTACCTGCAGGCTTGGGAAGACTGTAGATGTACTGAGGGGTACTGTGAGAACATGGAGAGACAGAAGAGCACCCACGTGCAAGAACAGCCTCACTGAACATCTTATGTACACCCAGCTGTTCACACCTAGTATTGGCAACAGTTTTGTCAGGTACAGGCTGAATTCTGTTCAACCATGTGTCTGGGTGTATCTGAAAAACTGCACTGATGTCATCAACTTTGCCTGACTTGGTTGCCTGCCTCCTTTTATTTGACTGTCCTTAAGAAGCCCTGCTGCTCGAGCTGTTTCCAAAAGCTGGAAAACGTGTCAGTTGTCCAAGTGGCTGAGGGCGAAGCATCAGAAGAATAGCTTGCTGTAGCAGAGTATGTTCAGGAGAAAGAGAAGCCAGAAAATGCTTAATTGTATAGTTTTTGAGAATGGTAAAAGTGGAAACTGTAGGCTTCCCCATCAGGGCACTGGGACCAATGCTGGGTTACGGGTCTCTTGCAAGAAATCCCACGTTGACATTATTGGTTTGCCTCTGAGCGGGCACGATTAAGACAGGATACCAATTAGAGCAGGTCACCTTTTCTTTAAGAGCATGAGAGAGAGGGATTTCTTTCCTGGAGAAGGGACTATTTTTGCAAAATGCCATAATGAAGAATTAATAGAAGTGATGGCTCTTAGTTGACCTAGGTTGTACAGTGGTTAAGCTGTGGAAGCCCATGGCAAGCTTTCTTGTCAAAACTGTTTGTGCCAGGCTTTTTGCCAGCAGCAAGGACATTAAATAACATCCAGGAAAATACTCTCTGTTTAATAGAACAACTTCTCCCCTTCCCCCTCTCTGTTTTCTAGCAGACTCTTTCCTTCATTGTTTGGTGACCAAGAGATATCAAGTCAGTTTTGAAGAAACTGCGTAAAAAACGTGTGCTGATACTTCTAAGCCATGATCTCATCTGTGAAGAATGACAGCAAGATAAAACTATGAAAGCCAGCTTTTAAAATGAGAATAACAAACTGGCTAAACTGCTTAGTATACTTTTTCAACATTATGAAGGTGCAAGAAAAAGCAAAACAAACTGCTTTAACTCTTTCCTTTCATGGAATGATCTCAATATGGCTCTCATGCCTCATGCTGAATGCGTGGGATCTTTTTCATCAGAAAGTATCAACAGTGTAAGGATGTTATTTAGGTATAGTGTACTCATTGTGACTCTTCCACCCACACTGTGTTCAAGGGAGACTCTCTAATTTCTACAGTGCAAAATGTTATTTAATGAAAAAAAAGGTTATTTTGCTTTGCTTTAAAATATGTGCCTCTAAATAACAATATGTACCAGGGGTTTACTTCTAGAATTGTTATCTATTCCTCTTTCATCTCCAGTTTAGGATACCTGAGTAAATTCTGAATTGTACAGCAAGGTAAATCTTAGTCTTCAGACTTAAAACAATGAGATCAAAACCAAAAACCATCCTAGTGTAAGAAGATTTTATTTACAATACCAACGTCTGCTCTTTATATCTCTACTCAGGAGCAAATTACATTTGACTTCTAAGTCTCCAGTATAATTTACTGAGGTCTGTATTTTTAAATTTATTTTTATGCCTAACATTGAGGCTTTCCGTGGCTGAACGACGTGAGGAAAGGCTTCTATTCAGCTACGGGTGAGATGAGATACAGCAGTGCTAATCCTTAGCACATGTGAAAAATGGAGGTAATGAACTCAGAGAACAGAAAGTCCAGATACTGGCAGGCAGCTTCTGTGTCAGCAGCAGCTGCTGAAACGAAAAATGAATGGTAATCATCGCAAGCCTTTTGAGGGTGCCTGAGGGTCACAGGAAGGGGTTAACAGTATCCATGCCTGTGTGTCCATAGACTGTGCTTTGCACATCAGATCAAATATTTATGAATGAAGGTCAGATGTGCCCCTTTCAGGGGGCTGTCCCCTAACTGTTTACAAAATGCTGCTTGAAAAAGAGCGCAGCCAGGTTGAGTTACAACTTGACATCTCTTGATGTATCAGAAACATGACATAATGGATAATGCCTCAGTGGTGGTGGGGTTCAGCCCAGCTCCCCAGTTCAGCCTCAAATGCTATTTATAGTCACACACTGAGTCATAAAGCAAGAATGTCAGACTGCCTGGGTTGTGCTTCTCTTACACGTTAGATTGCTAACAATAGAAAAACAGCCTAGATTTGTTAGAATAGAATAACTATTTTTTTTTTTCTATGCATGTGCTGGAATCTCTGTTTCTCTCTTTTTTTTTTTTTTCTCTCTTAGTTATTTATTTATCAAAGAGTGTCACTGAGTAAGTGAGAACTTTTCGGTGAGACAGACCAGCTTGTTTAAGTTCTTTCTGTTGTTCTGGGTGGCATTTATACAAAACATTTAGAATTTATTTACTGCAAATATTTTTAACACTGCATGTGTGCTCTGATTTTTTTTTTTTTATTATTTTTTTTTTTCCAGCAGGTTATCAGCCATCTGCTACTTTGTCTACTGCTGATGCCTACAGCTTGTTTCCTTACATTAATATCTCTCTTGCTACAAATAGGAGCATCCAGAAGGAATTCCCTTGTGGAGGTGTGAACTCCAGTTCAAGTCCAGCTCTCAGAAAACAGGGGTTCCCTTGACTCTGGGCCGAACACAGCTTTTGCTTTTGGGTGCTTTATAAATGTAACTCCACCCCCATCATGTAACCTAAAGCACATTTTTTTTTCACTTAATTGTGTTCAAGTTGAAGCCCAATGAATCTGCCCATAATATCTTTGTGTTTAACCCAGTTCTTTACTACTGAGGTCACCTCAATCTTTTGCAAGTCAATTCATTTCCCTTTGTAACTTTCTCCACCTCTAAACCACAAATACTAAAAATTACTGTCCAAGCAAAGACATGATAGCATAGGTTTCTCTTGGTGGAGTCACTGGTAGCTAGCTAAATTGAGGAGTGAAGTCATTTATCAATAAGGAAAAAGTGGCTTCTAGTGGTAGTGATAGAGGATTCCCAGGATCTTGATACTGGCTCTGTGTGCGTGTGTGTGTGTGTGTGTGAAAAAATAATGCATTTGCAATAGTTTGTAATGAGAATTCAGGGGTTCGATTAGTTGTGCTTCCAAACTTTTCTTCATAACTGTGAATAAAAGTATACTTCTAAAAGACAAGTTTTATTTCTCACCTGACTCTGAACTGTATCTTTTAATAGCAAACAGAACTATTCTCAATCTTGCTATAAGATGAAGAGACTTGGCAGTATTTTAGGGGATTGGTTGGTTTGATTTTTAATCAGCTTGTCTTTCTCAGGTATAGTAGTTTAGTGCCTTAAAAACTGTAAATTGAAGGGTCACTTTGCCCAGATACCGCACTGGTGCTTTGTCTTGCTGTGGGTGTCTTAGAGGGTGAAATTCGTTTGTAAGTGCTGCTGTTTCAGTATGCTACTCTCTTCTTAGTCCCATGAGTACTTAGGGCTATCATCTCAGATAGAATAAGGTAAGAGAAGTTGTAGTTTACAACTATTTGGTATTTCAGAATATAATGCTTACCTTACAGCATACATTTGGTCTGGAGTGCTCCCTGATTGTGCTTCTAAACACAGGTGCTCACTGAGCAAGGACAGTTCTTATTTTTCTTATTTTTATTGTCTTTTCAAGGTAGTGGATAGACTTGGCATTCCCAGCTTGCACGGATTATATGTTACTGTCATCTGTACTATGGGCAGAAGGCACCGAGAGACTATTTACTAGCATGTTTTGTGATCTAGTAAAGCACATTTGGTCACAGCTTTACAGTAAAACCAGGAGTTTTACAGTGTTCACCGTGGAAAAGGCACTGTGCCATAGCCTACCACAGCGCTTGCCCGTGTTCATTTTGTATTCCCTTCCTGATCCTGGCTCAGTTTAAGTAAATAAAATAGTAGGAAACTCATGAATACCACTTTAGCTTTCTCTCTGTGTTTGAACAGCTCTCTGTTCTCTCTCAGATCTTCTCACTCAGTCTTTTGCCAGTCATTCGAGAGCAAATTACGTCGCCAGCTCAGTTCTGCGAGGGCAGAGGAATGCAAGGTGGTGTCAGTGGCTGGAAATTAGGGACGGTGGAATTCGGCATTTGTTCCACAGCAGCAGCTGTAGCTGGTTGTTTCAGCAAGAGGGGCAGAGTCCGCAAGCAGGGCATGAGCTGCCGGTAGCCACAGAAAAAGACCACGGGGGAGGAAGATCAGAGGCAGAAGAGACGAGACAGTGACGAGCAATTGGACCTGCTCAGATCTTGTGGGAAATCTGACCCAGGAAGATAATTACCTGGAAGAAGCAACCTTTTTGTTTCCCTTTTTTTTTTTTTTTTAAATCCACCTCAGCCAGACACTGCTGGAAAAAAGATTGTGTTTAAATTACTTCAGCTAATTCTTACTGCTTCCCCTACGAAGAAAATCTGTTTGCCATGGTGAAAGAAAAAGGTAATTATGTTTGTTGATAAACTGGAGCTGAAATGACCTAATGTGCCAGCCATAATTATCAGAGGTTTAAACCTTCAAATTTAAAATGAAGCATGCTTTGACTGACAGTTGCTGTTTTCCTTTCTATAAAAGTGATGTGCCAAAACCTGCAGTGGATTGCATTGATTTTCTTTGTACCTGTTTTAATAAGCATAGAATCTGGAGCACACCTAATTTAGAGGATTTGCACAGCTGGGTTCCTTCTGTGTGTACATCTATTCCTTTTTTTTTTCTTGTGATTTAATCCAAGTTTGCTGATGACTGTTTTTCACCTGTATTTGCTACAGATCAAAGAGCTTTGACCACTGAAGCCATTAGCTAAAATTTTAAAGATCAACATTGATATATTCAGCAAGTCTGGACTTGAGAGGGTCTTATTTTACCTTTTAATGAAAGAAGTGATTTTATGAGATTTTGCATAATGTTTGAATTTTGCAGGAGTAAATTAGCTAACAGTTTCAATAACCTATAAATAACATTCTTAAGCCTCCTACCGAAGCATTTACTAATCAAAGAATTTAGAAGAGGTTGTGGGGTCTTTCCTTGCAGTAATAGTGATTTGTATAATTTATTGGATCATGAAGATGTGAAACGAGTTCTGAATTGTGTTCAAGTAGCGAATGGGGTTTTGGAGCATTACGTTATCACAGATAGATTCAGACTTAATCTCTGCTTTGTGAAGAGGATCATCTGTATTCTTTACTTTTCATAGAATCGTAGAATCATTCAGGCTGGAAAAGACCCTTGGGATCATCGAGTCCAACCATTAACTCCACTTACAAAGCCCACCCCTAAACCATATCCCCCAACACCACATCTAAACAGCCTTTAAACACATCCAGGGATGGTGACTCAACCACTTCCCTGGGCAGCCTATTCCAATGTCCGACTACTCTTTCTGTGAAAAATTTTTTCCTAATGTCCAGTCTGTACAAAAATAATGTGGGACAAATCCAAAGTAGGGAAGAAACACAAAAAGAGCAAGAGTGAGCAGTTTTTCAACTCTGAACACCCATGTTAGGTGTTGTTTTTCTAATGCTGTGAATGAAATAAATTGAGTGAATTTAGCTGCTTAGATACTTGGATGGAGAAGAGCAGGACAAATGCCTCGATAGCCTGCCGTAGTGTGTCAGATCTATCAAGAGAGTTACAGTCATAACCATTATACAGTCCACTGATAATTTTTGTTGATGTAAAGCAGCGACACAGCATAAATAGTATTGGCTACTTAGCAGATTTGAGATCCATTACTTCAGATGTACAGGGTCATTTTTATGTCAGTGGTGAACTGTTGACCTGCTACTAGCATCAGTGAGCCCTACCAGGGATGATTTAAGTAGCAGTTTCACCCCAAATCCTTGAAACTGCAGGTTTTGTTTAATTTGGATCAACTATACCACTCATTTTTTTCAGAAAAGGAGGTGTATTATCATTCAGCTTATTATAATTGTTGCTGGTTTTCTAAGATGCATTTTAAATTTGGTCTGCTGATTTTCTTGAAGTGGACATAAAGTATGTGTAGCCTTCTTAGCTGTGCATTCAGTTTTGATGCTTTGATATGTTTCTGCTCCCCACTCAACTGATGCTCAGTTCGTTGGACTTCCTGGGTTGCATGGGGCTGTATCTTAAAGAGTACTCTGTAAATACAATTTTAGCATCTTAGGCCATGAAGGTGTCATATAGTTGCAAGAAAATTAAGACAAGCCTGTCATTTGGGGGGTGGGAAGAGAGGAAAAAAATCTCCTAGAATAGTGGTATAAGTTGACGATAAATGGTTGAAAATGTGCAAAAGACGTGTTTAAATTGCTTCGTTTCCCCCTCCCCACCAAGTTTAATGCATTATTTACAATGGCTATTAATATTCATGTTGGATACAAATGGTTTGGGTTTTCTCTTTTCACATAGATAATGGAGTAAAATAACTAAAATGCTATCTTTACCTTTTTTCAATTATTGATGTTTCATATCTCATGACCCCAGGAGTGAGAAGGGATAGTATCTGTTAAGTATTTTGCTTTTTTTGCCTTATTATTTTCGACTATTTCTCCACCAAAAGGGGTTTTGTGATTATTATTTCGTTTCTTGCTTGTTTGGTTTTGTTTGTTTGTTTTTTCCTGATTCAGTCAGAAGGTCAGGAGCTATTACTACTCTGAAGCTGCTACAAATACCTCTCTCTAGAGTGATACTCTTGCAAAATGCAGGCCAGTACAGTGCAGCTGGTACCCTGTCTTCCAGCCACTGCTTGAATTGCTGTTTGGACAAGCTGAAAATGCATTCAGTCCAGTGTCATTTCATAAACATGTTAACTAGGCACTGGAGGGGCTGGTTTCAACTAGAAAAATGCAATTCCAATTCACTGAATTGCAAAGCAGTTAGTAACAGTTTTTAGCAAATTAGCATGCTTCATTATGTTCATATTGTAGAATGATTTCAGTGTCTGCCTGGTTAGTTCATACGAAAAAAAAAAAAAATCCCGAGGCCAGGGTGTTTTCTGCTGACACCAAATGGCGCTTCCTAAATTATGTCTGACTGATACCACATTTTCATGTCTCTGACTGTGTACTTATCTATTTCCAATTATGAACCCTTATTATCTAGTTACTCAGCTAAATTATTATTGCTGTGTTGCATCCAAGGGCAGCTTTCTCTATTTATATCCTTTAACAGAAAGTAAGTTTGCATATGCATGTCTTGTTACTAATTTTCTTCTGCAGTTTAAAAATCCATATTGAATTATCTGCATTCTTAGTGCTTCTATGTGGAGGTCAATGTTGAGGCAACGTTGGTGGGTGATGTAAGTGTTGTAGCTGCATTTTTACCTCCATTAGCTCATACAAGCTGAGGGTTTAGCCCTGATTCTCGATTCCTTGGCCAGTCAATAAGACGACTGTCCTTGTGTTCACTTGCCAGTCTGCGAAAGCACATTGGGAATCAACTTTGTACTTGATGAGATCTTGGCTTGGATTATACATGTGCAAACCTATGAAAGTGGATTATTAATGCCAAACTTCTCCATATTTGGGAGGATAAGAGGAGAAAACAGGGAGGCTTGAAGAATTTCTTTTTTTCTTTTTTTTTTTTTTTTTTTTTGATTAATGAGGCAAGGGAAGAGGTTTTATGATTTCTGTTCTTCACATCCTGTTTCTGTTGCAGGGTAGATCCTGGCACCTACTGGGTACCAAGTTGCAATAAGCAAGGTTGCGTTTCCATGTTCTCAACTGTCTCTGTGCATATTCAGTTGGTGCTGGCTTTGCCAGTAAATAATACAGAAGATGTAGTTCACCAAAAGGTTAACATTTCCTCTGTAATTTGGCCTATGGTCTAGTCAGTCTTGCAGAGAGATTTAGTTCTCTCTCTTTTCTTTATGCTTTTGATACTGATACCCCTTAAGATTATGACTAAGAGCACTGTTCTCATGATTGCAGTAGCTCCAGTCTTGGCTTCTCTTCCATTCACATATCCCAAGAGCTATGTGTCTTTTTTTCTATTAGTCTTTTTTTTTAAGTGGAACTTCTTTAGATGGAATTATCCTTGAAGAACGTGCAAAATGTTACCTGTGTGCACTATTTGCAGTCTTAACGTTTATTCCCAGTGTGAATCCAGAGAATGTTGAATAATGGAATTTGAGTGCTGACGTTGTCTCAGTGCCATGGTTGTTAATGAAACATAGTCTTGATCTGAACTCATGACTTTGGAACTCTTAACCCCAGGTGACCTGGGAAAGTCTCCAAGTTTGTTGCTTTTGGAGCACATGACAAGATTATGCAACCAGGCGTTGGCAGGAGGAGGACTGGGAAGTTTTGGTTTGGTTGTTTTGGTTTTTTTGCTTCAGTTTACTTAGTTTTAAATTTATTTCTGCTTGACAATTTGCTTTTGGGTCTTGGCATTTGGGATTTGGATTTGAGTAAGACAATGTGCTACCTTGTACAAGCCACAGAAAAGACATCTTATAAATAAGCGTAGCAGTAGTTGTTAAAAACCACTATAGAACGGTTCTGTATTAGAGACTCTTAAGGTGACCTTGGGGAAGTAACCTGATCTCTCCTTGTGTTAATCTGTAAAATGAGGATAAGAACATTCCTCTTGTCTGCCTTGATTATTTGAATTAGAAGTCTTTGGAGCAGAGAGTTTCTTTTACTTTGTTTCACAGCTATGACAAGGAAATCTTAGTCTTGGGTTTTAACTACTTGTACAAGAAAAATACCAGTGGTACATGAACATCTTATAAAAATCTTTCTACTTTTTTGAGACCAAAAAAAACCAAAACTGTAAAGGAACTGTTTGTATTGGTGAATTTATGGTGTTTCTTGTTCTGTACTTTCTAAATTGATTTTTAATATTAGGTTTCAAATTGCAATTCTGGTGTGCAGCATTGATGAGACAAACAAAAATAGCCAAGGAGATGCCAGCTCAGGCATTGCTTGTTTGCTGGAAATATTATTGTGGTTTTTTTTTTTTAAATAGTGCTTAGTTCACATGAGGGTATGAATGTTCATATCCAAAGAGTCAGGCAAGCACAGTGTGCAGTCCTGCCATGCCTGGTGGATTCCTGTGTTTCCCAGTAGTGAAATTCCATACATTTCTTGCATCCCAACCGTGTGTAGGAGCCAGCTCTCTGAAGATACGATGGCTGCTACTTTATATTGAGAAATGGGAGAACTTGTACTGTTGATCTCACTAGAGGGGAGGGCTTAGTGGTTTTAGCCATTAAATTTGAGACCACAGAGTTCATGGGTTCGGACAGTGGTGGAGGCAGTTAAGCTGTTCCTCCACCTGAAACAGCGAGTGTTGTGGGCCAAGAATCCCAGTTCTGAGTAGGGAAGATTCAATCAATTTAATTTATTGGCAATTAATAAACTTTTTAATTACTGATTCTGATGTTGAAGCTAAAAGCAAGCATATGCACACTTGGAGCAACACATCTCAGCTTCTCTGGACATTTCTTCTTCCCCTTTCTGGTCTCCAGTCCCTATGCTGCACATTATGCTCAGTTCCTTTGGTGAGATGAGGATGACGCAGGACACTGGCGTCAGTGCATTGTCATTCCTTTAACTTTGTTGCTATTATTTTTTTATCTCAGGTATTTCACCATGGGTTCGTCTGCTGGTCACGGTCCTTGTAGAGTCATACCTCCCCCTGATTCTCCTCTCTGTCCCTGCTTAGGCCAGCTAGTTTGCTTCAGCATTTCTCCTGTCCTGCTGGCCCTTCCTGGCATCATTTCTGCTTTTTTCTTACTCATGCTTTGGTGCCTCTCCTACCCTGGCATTTTCTTCTGCATGTCCTTTGTTTTTCAGCATCCTTAGTGCTCTGACATCTCTCTTTCTTGCATTTCCTGCTGAATGTCTGTTCCTTTCAACATTTACTGCCTGGTTCTGTGTGTCTGATTTTGCAGAGGTGTTATGTGCTCCTCTCTTTTTGTTTTGATGTGCAGTGGATCCATTTTGTCCATTGCTGAGCTGGTTGGAACCGGCTGTGCCCAGCACACTGCAGTCCGTGACCACCTCCTACACAAATCATCGCTGCAGCACCTTCGCTCCCAAAGCCCTGCTGGTTGCATAGAATACAACAGAGTAGACTGTCAATTATATGGGTGGTTTTCTTGGATGAGAATTCAAAAGGCAAGGCTTTTAAAGACAGAGGCTTGGCATGGTTAAATTTTGTGTGTTTAAAATACATTAAGCTCTATTTTTTTCAGAGGAGGTAGGAAGCTTGGTAGGAAAGAACTTGCAAGTTAGGACAATAATTTGGCCTGCCGCTGTAAGAGAATCAGTTCCTTTCCCCTGGTACGCATTAATTTTTTCCAGAAAAAGACCAAGTTCCACTAATCAAAATGTGCTATGCCCTTTGGGTGAGAGAAGCCAGAGAACAGGATTTCGTTGTTTCTGGGGGCAATCTATAACTAATTTAAAAAAGGATTATTTATAACCAAGTTGGTTTTCTACCTAGAGAACAGTCAGCATCCCCAAAAGGATGATTAATCCTTGCGTTCATTGAGCCTAGATAGCTTTCAGACTCACTGGGGATCTGGCTGAGGAGAACACTTCGGCATTGTCTTAAGCCTATTCTCTTCAGCAGAGTATCTTGTTTGACTCTAATTGAATCACTGGGATTTAAAGCTAAGTAAGTGCTTCAGTGTTGTCTCTAAGTCAGACTCCATTTTTGGTGATTTTTGTGATGTTTTTGTAGCCAAGTCATAAATTTTATTAATGGTGGTGATTCAGTGTCGTGTATTAGCTGCGTTGCTGTGTAAGAGACAACACTGAGAAAAATAATACTGGCTTTTATATGGGCTTGTCGTAAAGTGGCATAAATACAGAAATGATAGATGCCTTGTGTACCTCAGTCATGTATGTTGTCTGTTGAAGAGAAAGTGCTAAAATAAGGGTCAAACCAAGTAGTGCCAACTGTCCAGAAGGGAAGTGATGTTGTGTTTATGGTATATAAGAACCTAATAGGCAAGGTTCTATAAACGGTGTCAGCTGGATAGCGCTCTAATTCCCAGTGCAGTTAGCACCAGTTCACTATCACAGATGTTAGTATAATATACATGGCAGTGTTGCAGAACTTTGTGTGAGCTCAGGATCTGGTACAGAAGCAGGATCTTAAAATGGTATCAACTTAAAGAAGTGATGCAAATATAAATGCAGCCCTGCAGAACAGTGAGGGTTGGTTTTCATTACTGCTGGCTGGAAGAGGAGTGTATAAATGTTTGTTGAAAAGGCAATTGCATTTGTTTGGTTGGTTTTTTTTCTCCAAAGGCACCTCAAAACAGGATTTGGTGGACTTGAGAGCATCTACTTGCTTTGCTATCCAGCAGTTGAAGTGCTAGCCAGAGGAACAGGCTATCTCCAGAAGTGTTGTCGGTCATTAGTGCTTTCTCCATGATACTCCATTTACCACAGAGTGCTAAAAGTTGATAGACCTTCTGAGCACACTCTTAGTGTGGAAATAATATACCTCAAGGAATTGACTTCTATGGTGCAAATGTTTGAAGGGTCTAGATGCTAACGTGGGCAGTTGGCAACAAGACAGGGACTCCAAAATGTCTGGTTTATCAGTTCTGTACATTGCAAATGATCCTGGGAGTCAGGAGCCACGTAAAGAGTTAAGTTGCTCTTGAATGTGGCTGTGTAGGTTTAGTTTGGGGCTGTGTAGCTCAGTCCTTAGAAATGCCAGAAGTGAGGACAGTACTGAAGGATGGACATTTACGAGATCCTTGATTGGAGGAGAGATTCTCAGTGTGGGGAACACAGCTTCCATGTATTAAAAACAATGGCTGAAGACAGGTCTCTGCAAGGGCCTTGTACAGAAGCCTTGTTAAGGTTGCTGGTGGTAAATGAGGGGAGATTTTACTACTGATTCTGGTTTGTAAGATCTTTGACAGGCCTGTTTCTCTGCAGGCTTTGCTTTATTTTTTTATACACATATCAAACTGCCGTGGTGATACATCATTGTGAAGATACCAAAAAGTATCTGGGAGGCCGCTGTCTTAAATAGGTCAGTGGTGGTCCTCAGATAATCTCATAGTAAACAGCAGGAGAATTGGGTTTTATTGAGTTACTTCAAAAGGGAATTTATTTCCTCTTACTGTATGGAATACCTTTGTCAGCATCAAAAAAAGGAAGCATGGGGGAACTCTAGTTAGAGTTTGCTGCTGCTGACTAAAATCCCCACGTGGGTTGCTGTTAAGGTAGCTAAGAGGCCTGTTAGACATCTGAGTGATACTGTGGATAACTACCACTCATCAGTAAGCCAGAATTTCCATACTGTCTGGAAAAAAATTGCTTTTTCTGCTAGCTTAAGCAAGTTACCTTCACAGAGCCTTGAGAATCCTTGAGGATTTCCAGTGAATAATTTGACACTTCTGTTTGTTAGTAATTTTGAGTAAGAATTTGATACGGACATTGAGTGGTGTGTATGACATGGCTGCTCAGAGCATTCTTAGGAGATCTTGAATTTCTAATTGTCACTGTCCTATGCCGGGGGAAAAAAATCACGAAAGTATTCTTGAAATAATGACTGTATCTTCTTGTGTATGGATGGCATAACTCAAAATTATTTTACCACTTAAAAGGCTGATAAACTGTTGCTACATTTTACAGACTTACAGGTGTTAGGTGAGAGAAACACATGCTTAGCATGATCCTCCAACCCTTCAAGAAGGAGTTCTGAAGGGTGAATTGCTTGTCTTGAAATATTGTCACTTAGTAAGTTGGTTGCGTAAGTAAATGCAGAGAACTTCTGCGAGCATGATGAAGATCAATAAGGCTGTTCTCAGAACATTAGATAAGACAGTCTGGGTTCACTATCTTTTTATTATCCAATTTGTATCGTGATCTGTTTCATGAGAAATGACTCTGTGCTAATGTAGAAATATGGCAGACTAAATTCACTTTTTGCTTCTTCCCTCTGGTTTGCTAACCACTAATCAGAAATCCATCTGTTAACAATCCCGTTGAGTAATGCAGGTTTTGATTCAAAGACTGACGTAGCCTAGTCAACATTTGTTTCAACATCATCTGTTTCACAGCACGCCTTAGCTTGCCGCGTACTTCATTGTAAGATTAGTGCTTTTTCATTACTGAAAATAGTTTTAAAACTGCCCGTTGCTTTCCCTGTTGGAGCTTAAAACAACTCCTGATCATACTCAGTTAACAAGCTGTTCATGACTCTTCTTTGAAAGGATTACAGTTTTTCTTAAACAATAACTGCCATATATATAAATGTAATAATTTTATCGAGTCATTTTATTTGTATGCTATAGATACTATAGAATGTGCTCTCATTCACCTACGAAGTGACCAAAGGCAAAGGTGTGTGTGGACAGACACGGTGGAGGTTGTTTCTCGGCAAATGAAGAACAGAACTGCCACCAATTTAGAGTGACAAATTCTTCTAAATGCTCCGATGTGTTTGTGTTGAGAACAGCATCAGTAACACTGCTACAGTTGTACTGGATTGTAGCGCTGAGTTAGCAATAAGGTGTGTGTGTTGTGGTGGCAATCAAATAGGATACATAAGAAAAGTATCAGATTTTCTTACATCTTCCCTTTGTTAAACAGGTAGAGAATAAGACCAGAGACAGAGGATTGGGGGACTAGTCTGGATCTAAACCAGAACAGACTTGGGCTGTGCTATGCATCCTGACATGATTTTCTCTCACAATCCAGCCTGCCTTCCTGCACTGTGCTGCTAGCTAAGTGCTGACTTTCATCCCACAAACACCTCCAAAAAATGAGTGTGAGTTAACACAGGGGAGAGCTGCTGGTGCCTTGCCTCATGGGGATGAGTGCAATGGCCAGCTAACATGTCCTCCTGTGTGTGCGCCGTGTGTCACCATGATTAGGGCACTAGCTTTTACAGTACTAAAAGGGATGCTGTCCTGCAGTGTTCTGATTGCTGCTGTGGTCCTTTTTACATGTGCTGTTTTCAACAGCAGACTAATTGTAAAGGGAAAATAAGATGACTTTTATGGAAATATCAGAAAACATTTTAAAATAAATGGCAAATAACCACAAGTTTAAGATTTTTTAAATTTTTTTTCCCTGCCTTTTCTAGAAATAGCTGTTCTGGTTATATATAGACAGCAAAAACAGTTTTAAGGCAAATTGTTACACTGCAGGAGTAATACAGGTAAATTTATAGGAAGAGAGTTTTAAAATGATACTTCAGACATGGTGTGAATGGCAATAGTATGAGCAAGCTACAGTCTAGGAGTTTGCCTTAGTCTTTTTCATACATATGCAGGCAAGAAGCTCACCAGTACTCTTTATGGGAGTGTCTCCTTCCAGGATATCCTGGAATTCCTGAAGATCCATGTCTGATACCTGTGGCTAGTGATTGCAGTATATTCTTTATCTGTCCCTGACAGCTGGGAGGTTTAATTTCAGTCTCAGTAACTGTTTGGTCACCTTAGCTGATAGGATTCTTATAGATTTAAGATTCAAGAACTGAGCTTGCAGATAAGCAAAATGACACTGCATTTTCCATCCCTTCTTTTTAATAGGTATTTCAGTAACTCCTCAAAGCTCCACTGTGCTGGACTTTTACAAAAGAGGAATTCCTCATAGAGTGCACGGGCTATAGAGAAACAGGCTTTCCAAACCAGAGGTGAGATGTTCACCTCTGAGGGACACAAAGGATAGGAGACAATTACTACTTCTCTCTTTACAAAGAGAGCACAGAGAAGAAGTGATAAGCCAGATCTGGTTCTTGAACTTGGTTCTCTAGTGTCTCTCTAACGCCTTTTATCCCAGAACAGCTTTTTTCACAGCTTGTCATCCTGTGCGTAGTGCCTATGTGCCTACCTCTGTCCTGTCCCCAGCAAGCAGCTGCCCAGCTGCAGTAACAGTGCAGCCACTTGACAACATCAGAGAATGAGGGAATTTTGATTTTGAAACCTTCAAGTTTTGAACTCCAAATCCTGCAAATTAATTCAAGAAATTATAGCCCCCAAAGCTGTATCAGGTATTCCAGAGAGAGAGAGGGCACAGAGCAATCTCTAGCACATTTTAATTTCGTTCTTAAAAGTAGTGAGGAAACTTGGAACAAAAAAAAAAAACAAACCAAAAGCATGTAATAGTTTCACTACCATCAAATCTTTGCGTTATTTTTCCTTCTCAACAGTTCAGTCTTCAGCCAAGAAACTACAGCAGCCGATTGAAAGTTCACATTTCAGAGCATACTGCCTGTATTAGGCCACTCTTAAGATATAAAGGACACAGCTATGAAATCCTGAGGATGCCCATGCCCGTGCAGCTACAGGCACAGCGTGTTCTCAGTGATGTGCAAAAGAACCCAGGGGTTGTGGAGCTAGAAATCATGGAAACTGCATATCCTAGTGGGAAGTTTGAAGTTACACCTGCTGCAACATGATAGGACTAAATGTAATTCCTCAGTTTGTTTGTGAAGGTAGGCATGCAAATGTGAAAATGACAAAAATTCTCTTTTAAAAGAATGACAGACCATATCTTCCTCCTTTTTAAATTTAGAGAAAACTGCTTTTTACCTCTCTTTAGAGCAGAACTAAAACCCAGCATATTTTGCTGTGACCTCTGCTTTGCAGCATACGCGCAGCAGGCGTCTCCCAGAAGCTTCGTTCTGACTTTCAATAAAAAACCCAAAGTATTCTGTGGCTTGCAGCAGAGACATGGAGTCTTGCCAGCAAGAACCTGCAGCTAAGAATCACTTAGCTTGAGTTTTTGGTTTCCTAACAGTTCCGTGTGCAGGGAGAGAATCATCAATAAGGGAGGTTGCAGTATTTATTTTCTTTGTTTTCTTTTATTCAACAGCTATTACTCTTCAGGTAGTTGCTGTAATTTCCATTTCAGAAGGATTTGGTATGAGTACTGAGGTCCTTTTTCTGACTGATACAGCAAAACATATAATTGCTGTTAAACCCTTATACAATGATCTGCTCTATTTAAAGCACCACTGACGAGACAGTATTCAATTTTGCACAGCAAGTGGATTCCTTCATCTTACTCAAAATGCCTTAGGTTTTTCATATGAACATTGGGTTGTTACGGTCTCTTCTATATCTTTTCCTTTTTAACTTTTTTTTTTTCTTTACAGATCTGGATTTATTTTGAGGTGTTTTGATAAAATGCAGTAGGCAGTACTCAAGCTGGTAGAGGTACTTTGGATGTACATCAATATTGTGCGGTTGCAAAATTTAATGAAGTCAGCATTGCATGATTCACAAGAGAATATAGGCAATGACAAAAATCATGATGGTATCTCTATGGAGTGGTATTAACACAAAGCAGTACTTTAGTGACAAAGACTGTCTTCCTCATAGAAGATGTTATTTATTTATTTATTTATTTTGCTTTTTTCTTTTCAACGTAATCCAGACTTACCAGTTGTCCCAGTCAGTGTACATGTTACTCTGGGTAAACTGGATATTTAATTGAACATCAGTCTTATTGGAAGCCCAAATGAGCTTAAGAAAGCGTTGATTATTTATTTAAGCTGGTCTTGTAAACCAGAGTGGAAGTCTTGAAAAGTTGTTCTCTCTGTTTCTCATGTTATACACCTTTACATGGCTCACCTTCATATATATCATATATGTTTATTAATAAAGAAAAAATAATGTCTTCAGGTGGCACCCAGCAGTGTTAAAAGTTAAATCTGTTATAAAGCTACCCGAAACTTTGGAAGAGTTTTGTTGATGACCTTTTGTAATTAGTCTCTGTAAAAGAGACTGACAACTTAGACTTCTATAGGTGCTATACCTTTCATAGTTAATACTGAAAAGCGCTGAAGGAATAAAAGTAAGACTAAATATTTAAAGAAATTGTTGTGTCTCTATGATCTGTATACCTGCTTCCAGCATTCCCTTTTTCAAGTGTAGATGCTGCACTAGTTTAACTAGTGCCAGTTTAAAAAAAAAATCACTTGATAGCCCAGGTAACTTTTGATGGAATGGAGTTTGTTTGAAACTAGATCTGTTGCGTTAGTAGGTGTTTGTACCTTGCTGATGTACTAGGCCAACAGCTACTTGTGTTTAGTCTTACACACAAAGATCCATACACCTTGCTATGCTGGTTAGACTAACCTGATATAAAATCATGTCTTGACTTAATCTGACGTGATTTGTATGTAGACAAGTGTCAGTTGACATCAGTATACTGGAACTGGTAAATGACTTATGTCTATGTTACACTGCTCATGCAGTGAGTATGCACTTGGTGGTATGAAGACAATTGTGAGTCCAGATACTGAACCAAGAATGTGTTGCTCTGGTAGCATCTCTCCCTCAGAGTTGTTGATTTATGTTCTTTTAATTTGGAAGATAATAGTGGTGATAAGATATTTGGATTTGAAACTTCATTAAAGGCAGTGCAGCTCCTCAAGCTAGTGTTTTTCCACTTGTGCACCTTCCAGTGAGTGCTGCTTCCAGAAATACAGTGGATGTAGAATACGTAACCC
The DNA here is from genome assembly GCA_013396935.1 of Baryphthengus martii. Lineage (NCBI taxonomy): Eukaryota > Metazoa > Chordata > Aves > Coraciiformes > Momotidae > Baryphthengus > Baryphthengus martii. Next base: position 286,869 of record VWZK01006929.1, read on the forward strand.
ATCAGGACTGATTTACAGCTACTTAGGCAACCTCTTCCATTCCAGTGCCTGGTAAAGCCTTTCCTGTGTATGTATTCTCACAGTAGGGTAAGGCAACCAGTGCTGTTACACCTGGTTTACAGTCAGGGATTCTCAAACTACAGAAAAATTAAAACATTCAGATAACCTGATTTTCATCTGATAGGTCACAGGTTCTGAGATTCAGCTGTACCTCACTGTGTGACTTCAGTCCTTTAGAGTTAAGGGCATGCCATCCAAAGAGCCCAGATACCTGTTGTGGAGCAGGGGTTGGAACCTGGGTAATCCAGATCCTAAATTAATGTCCTGTCATTAATTATATTGGCTGGAGTCTGTGACTGTCTTCATCGTGATACAGAGTTGCCTTATTGCACCATTCCTGCCATTGCACAATGCCCGAGCACATATCATCTAGCATGCAGCTGATCTGGGAGGGTTGATACAGGCAGAGCCCAAAATGCTTAGTGTCTAAAGATGTGAAATCCCTGTAAGGGGATGAGCCTAACCCCTAGCTCAGGGTTTTCAGACTCAGAGCAACTCAAAATTTATGCATCCAGTCAGATGGCTCGACTTGAGTCAGAAATGTTTAAATAAACTGCTTGTAAAGGTATTTCTCTTAGTTCCCTGTTCTGTCCTCACTGGTTACTGTGAAGGGTCACCTCTGTCATTGAGAAGCCTTGCGTGTGTTGCATATATTGAAAGGAGAAAGCTTGCAAGCAATTCCTTGCAGAAGAACACAAGTCAGTTACAGAGTCTTGACCTACAATGCCAAATTGAGGCCAGTAAGACACGCACCGTAATTAGCTTCACTTAAGAGATCAGTCTGGAAATAGCAACTGTCAGTACTTGTATTCATTTAAATGGCGGTAAAGGTAGAACTGGAAAGAAGTTACATCATTGGACCAGTCTCAAAAACGTTTGTTTACTCTCTAATAAAGAAAAAAGTCTTGTTTTTCAGATCAATACCAGAAGGTCTGGAACGTGGCATGCAGAGTATGTTAGGGTGTCTTCCACATATGAGTTTGAGACAGCAGAATGTTGCAGGTACAGATTTTAAACTGCACCATAGACCTCCTAGGGAGCATTTGCCTAAATCCAGTTCCTCATTTGAACACCTTTAAAAGTTCATTCTATTACCCCTTTTTTTTCAGTTGGCATCAGGCCCATCTCAGGCTGTCTGGATCTGAGAAGGAATTTTCCTCATGATAATTTCATTTGCCAGCACTTGTCTCTATGTTTCTCTCTTATTTTCTTTCTTCCTTCCTCATTGCATAAACTATTTGTTTCCTTGGTTACAAGTTAATAGTTAATAGTTTTGTTTGGAAGAAAATAACTTCCACTCCAGACAAGCGTTGCATTGCAGACCGTTAGATGAGGTTCACTCAAGGCAAGGCATTCACTGGGCTCTTACTTAAATGGAGCTGCTAATTGAAATACTGGTCGGCATTGTTAATTGCACTCTGTTCACCAATATGGGCTGAATAGCTGCTCAGAGGAACTGGTTGAAGTGAGAATACCAGAGGAGTAGGTATTAAAAACTTCAAGCTTGAGTAGAATAATTCAGCCATTTTCTTTGAAGTTTGGAGTGGTGGTAAGAACAAGGTAATAGCTGCAAAATAGCAAAAAATATTGCTTGGAATATTTATTATCCTCTATTCCTGATGCTGTTCCTCTGCTTATCACATACGGGGCTTTTTATTAATAATCTTGTGTTTTATATAATGCAGAGCAATATGAGCATTTCTTCACTAAGGCATTTCTAAAGGAGAGTAATACAGGAGGACTTCATGAAGCAATGGAGCTTTTTCCCTAGAGATTCGTTGAAGAAGGGGAGGAAATTGGTGCAGTAAATATCAGCAATGTATCTGTTACACTGCTGCATAAGCAGTAACCTCAGAAAACCCCCATAATCCTTGCTGGGGAGATATCGGGAATTGGTCACAAAAAGAAAATTGCTCCAGAAGGTAGAACAAGGGAAGTGATTCCCAGTGAGAGTGGTGTAGGTGTATCAGCACTCAGTCCTTTGCAGGCTAAAGATAGAGGTGTGGGTAGAGAGGTATGTCTTCTCTGAAATGTTCTGAGGAGCATCACTAGTTTGAGAACAATGTTACAAAGAGGACAGCTTGCTCATGATAGAATGGGTTGTGGGAGGGAGATTTAAAAGAGCATAGTTTTGTTTGGGGACATTCTGGGAAATACTTTCTACTTCAAACAGTGCAGTTGAGACTCAGTCTTCCTCTAGCTTACACCCATGCATGTCTCAAGCTGCCACAAGACACATCCGAAGAGTAAGTTAAGAGATATTTTTACGGAAACTGAATGTGGAGCAGTAAAACGTTTATTACAACAATGAAACTTGTGATAAAGCTGACACAAACCATTCCTGTTCTTTCCAAGCTCTGCTCAGGGCTCTGGGGTAGCTGATCAATTGCTAGCAACTGGAACTTTGTCTTCCATGACTGTATTGAAGATTCTTTGGTCATTTCTGTCTACTCATACAATCTCTAATTTGTGTGCAAAGAGTGATTTCTGCTAGATTTAGTGGGTGTAGAAACAAATAAGGTTGGCTTCTTTTCCTGTGTTCTTTCCCCATGTTAGGTATGTGCTGTAGCAAAATGGAGGTGTTTGTAGTTTATATTTAATATATTCATTTGCATGAGAAGTCAGACTGCCTGGTTCATCTGTTTTCCCAAAACATGATTTGGAATGGCTTTCCTTTCATTATTTTTGCTTGGATTGTATTCTTTCTTCATTTAAAATAGGCCAGTTCATGTTGCCTTGTGTGCCCATTGAATGGTTTACACACACTCTTGGTCTTGGAAAGAAAAGCTTAGGCATCCTGAAACACTTTGTGAAACTGAAACTGCAGAGGGAATTTTTCCTTGTCTTTCCATGGCAGCCTTAGTGGAGAGAGAAAGCAGTTAATGTGAATGGCTTAAACTACTGGTTTATGAAAAGACTATATTTTTTTTTAAATGGTGGTGACTTTAGATGATCATAAAATGTGGACAGATACATTTGCCTTGTGATTAGAAGTGTCTGAGAACACAGACTTTGTACAGAGGACAATATTCTTTTTGTCTTTGTTTAAATCATTGGGTTTTTTTGTTTTACAGTGGCCCATCCTCAGGAGCCTCACCATCCCTCTGAAAAGCCAGTCATCCACTGCCATAAATGTGGGGAGCCATGTAAAGGTGAAGTACTCCGTGTTCAGGCCAGACACTTTCACATCAAATGCTTCACCTGCAAAGGTAAGACCTCGATATTCATCTGTTAGAAATGTGCAGTTTGTGCAAATGTACCTTGAACCAGTGATGAAAGGTCACGCTCCCTGCAATCGGCCAGTTACAGGATATTCTCCTTGCTCAGTAGCTTGAGGGATTTGTGGATGGGGAGGTTAAAGAAGGGGAGGTGAAATGGCTGAATGTACAAGCAGCAAGGTCATGGGCACCATGCAAAACAAATTCAATATGCAAATGTCTACAATTTAATTGAAAAGAAAGATTATATGACACATTTGACTTTACTGGGAGGAGGGGAATGAATTTGCCACCACTAGAAGACTCAAAATAGCACATTCTGCTCTGAATACTTATGTGTTCATTCTTCTTCTTTTCTGCTGGTCGCTGGGTGCAAGCTACACAATAGATAATTACACCTGAAAAAGACAAAAATAAAATTTTAGCTCTTTTTAATATTATTTCCAATTTTATTTTCTTTGTGCAGTTATATGTAGACACTCAGTTTCACGTATTTCCCAAGTAGTGAATTAAGTCATAGACAAACTCTGCTGCTTTGGTGAATTTTTTTTTTCTGTTTATTTATGAAACAATGGAACAACACCAAACATTCAAGATTAAGTGCTTCATGGAGAGTCGCAAAACACAGAAAGAAAAAGCCCTAGCAATCGCTCAGAAATCCATTGTAAACTTTAGAATCATAGAATAATTAAGGTTGGAAAAGACCTCTAGGATCATCAAGTCCAGCCTACTACTCAATGGCTCCAAGATCACTAGACCACACCCTGAAGTGCCCTATCCAATTGCCCTTTGATCCCCTCCAGGGATGGTGGCCCCCCCCCTTCCCTGGGCAGGCTATTCCAATGCCTAACCACTCTTTCAGTAAAGAAATTCTTCCTAATGTCTAATCTAAACCTTCCCTGGCACAGTTTGAGGCCATTACCTCTTGTCCTGTCCTTAGTTACTAGGGAGAAGAGGCCAAAGCCCGCCTCGCTACAACCTCCCTTCAGATAGCTGTAGAGAGCGATAAGGTCTCCTCTCAGCCTCCTCTTCTTCAGACTAAACAATCCCGGATCCCTCAGCCTCTCCTTATAAGACATGTTTTCCAAACCCTTCACCAGCTTCATCGCCCTTCTCCTGCACCTCAATGTCCTCCCTATCCTGTGGTGCCTAAAACTGGACACTATACTCGAGGTGCGGTCTCACCAGTGCCAAATACAAGGGCACAATCACTTCCTTACTACTTGTCCACCCCATTTCTGATCCAGGCCAGGATGCTGTTGACTCTTGGCCACTTGGGCACATGGCAGGCTCATGTTGAGCCAGCTGTCAACGAACACTCCCAGATCCTTCTCTGCCAGACAGCTCTCCAGCCACTCATCCCCAAGCCTATATCTTTGTATGGGGTTGTTACGACCAAAGTGCAGGACCCGGCACTTGACCTTGTTAAACCTCATACAATTGGTCTTAGCTCACTGATCCAACCTATCTAGATCTCTCTGAAGAGCCTTCCTGCCCTCAAGTAGATCAACACTCCCACCTAATTTCGTGTCATCTACAAACTTAGTGAGAGTGCACTCAATCCCCTCATTTAAATCATTGATGAAGATGTTAAACAGGACCAGCCCCAGTACTGAGCCCTGGGGAACACCACTAGTGACCAGATGCCAACTAGATTTATCTCCACTTACCACGACTCTCTGGGCTCGGCTGTCCAGCCAGTTTTCAACCCAGCGAGGAGTAAATCTGTCTAGACCATGAGCTGCCAGCTTCTCTAGCAGGATGCTGTGGGAGACTGTCAAATGCTTTACTAAAGTCCAGGCAGACAACATCCACAGCCTTTCCCTCATCCACTAGGTGGATCACCTGGTCATGGAAGATGATCAGGCTGGTCAAGCAGGACCTGCCCTTCATGAACCCGTGTTGGCTGGGCCTGATCACCTGGTTGTCCTGAACTTGCTAAGTGAACGCACCCAAGATGAGCTGCTCCATAATCTTCCCTGGCACTGAGGTCAGGCTGATAGGCCTATGGTTCCCTGGATCCTCTTTCCGGCCATTCCTGAAGATGGGTGTCACATTGGCAAGCTTCCAGTCCTCTGGGAATAGTTGGCTTGGTTTCAAATGTGGCATTGTATGTATTTCCTGTTATTTCCATATAGGGGACGATGGGCTGAAAAGGAATATAGCATAAGAATACTTAAGATAATTCTGCCTTTTTGTAGTTTTTGTTCTAAGTGCTTTTTCAAGGATTTGGATAAGTCTGGATTTATTTTTTTTTTCAATAGCAACCACTGTATTTCATTTGGGATAGTTATGAAAATTAAGCTCCTTTTAACTACTTTTTCTCCAGTAAAACAAGGGGGCAGATGGAATAGTGCCCTGGAGTTGTTCTGCTGCTGAATGCACCAGATTCATGTTGCTGTTTTGGGAGGCTCTAATTTCTTCTTTCACTTGTTGTGTGTGGTGTGTGTGTTTTGTTTGTTTTTTTTTATTAGTTAGTTACTTACACACTGCTTTTGTGCTTTCTTTGACTACTCTGTTTCAAGACCGGGTTTCCTGGGATACTTTTTTTTTGCCTCCCCGTGGGCAGTATCTACGCTCATTGTGACTTCTGTTTATGGAGATATTTCCAAGCTGATGACAGTTTAATATTCTGTAATATTATTGACCTGATGACTTCCTGCATGAAGATCACCAGACAAAGGAGAGCTGTAGAAATATCTCCCTCTAATGGAAATGAAACAATGATTATTATCATTAGCTTGTTAAGCAAACTTTGAGCTTGTGGAAAGTGACTGGTTGCATGTGTTCACTTATTGTTTAGGAGAGGGGGTGACAGTGTGACTTCTGCCTGTTTGTAGTATCTGCACATCCCAGTTTGAACTGAGAGGGCCAGGGCCGAATCTGAGACTTTTCCTTTGCTGTTCATTCAGTCTGTGCCTTGTTAGTTGGGTTTGCCAGCACATGGGTGTTATCTTTTCTTTTTTTTATTTTTTTCATTCATCTTTCACTGAGAGAAAGGAAAGGGGGGTGTGTGGGAAGTTGCTCCAAGTTCTGTTTTGAATCTTATACTTGCGCTGCAGAGCTTGTTTACTATTGGCCTCTCATATTTAAGTGAGTGCAGTTTTTATTTAAACCATATAGTTATTTACTTATGTTGCATGTTGTCTGACCATATGGTTCATACAAGTGGGACACAGCTGTTCAAGTAAGTGACTTTTTTTTCCCCTCTTAGTCTAATGGATTTTTAATTTGACATAACTGTGACTCTACAGGAGGTGGAGTTAGACCTCCTCAGTTTATACGGTATGTTGTTAGCTAGATGAAACAACTGATACTGGGACCAGAACATATCAGCTGCATCTGCAGGTGGCCTGGTTGTCTTTCTCCTTTCTATATACTTGGGTTTGCTCTTGAAACTTCAGCTGAAAGTGAAAGACTTGAACAAGCTTGTACTTGTCTGTTATCATACTCGCTGAAAATGTTTAAGCTTTTACCCATAGACTTAGTCTGATAGTCTAGTGAAGATGTGGAAAAATTCCATTTCCTCACAAACCTGTCACACTAGTTGTATAGTAGCAGGGTTTCAGTGTGATCCTGTTCTTACTTTGCTCAGTATGAGATTGTTTTATTTTTTTTTATTGCCACCTATGCTTTCAACTTTGTATTTATGCCATAGTGCCAATGTATTTGGTATGATTGCAATCTAAGTTATGTCAGAGATGCAGAGGTGCTCCGTGATTGCTTGCCACGCATGACAGTGGTGGCTGTTGCTCTGCAGGAACATGGTTTCTTAAGCCTCTGTGCTGCATCAGCCTGCTCAGGACGTGCTCATATGTCATGTAATGTGATGAGACATTTATAGTAGTTGGGTACTCCGTCCATCTCTGGAATCTTTCTCAGAACAGAGTAACTGCTTCCTGACAAAGAGGACAAGTAAAACCTCCACCGACTGAAATATTGTCGTCCCCCTGACAAGATGCAGCTCACTGTTACTCCTGCCTGTGGAGAACCAGGTGTATACAGCTGGTTTATCCTATCTGCCTGGCAAGGCTGGCTGGTTCTATTTGTGGTTCCAGATAAGAGCTGATGAAAAAGCAAAGAGCTGAAAATGGTGTGGCCTGCCCACAGAAGGTGAGCTCTGCCAGCCTCTTGATAGGCAAAGAATCTCAGGCAGTCAACAGCTGACTTGGAGCTGGAGTTGACAGGGGAATGATGGGCAGGGGAGGGTTAAGAGACATTTAGGAGGTCGGCTTCAGGAGCACTATTCAGAGCAGTTGTCTTTGGCTGGTTTATATCAAAGTCACTTACCTTGCTAAGGAATTACACTGTTGTGTGCTACAAATGCAAATTAATTGGTTGTGAGAAATGTCTTAATTTCTGTTTTACCAGGAGTATACTGCTCTTACCATACCAAATTGTTAATGGTTACCAGGCAGTGAGAGCAGCAGGCTTAGAGGAGGAAGGGTTAGATGAGGAGGATGGAGGGAGAACAGAGTGAGCTGCAGACCTCATTGTTTTACTTTTTGTCCTTAATAAGCATTAGCATTAACATGAATGAATCACTAACTTAAAAAGAAGTAAAAAGTTTTTCTTGTTAGCATCCATGTACATGAATAACTTTTCTAGAAAAACTGAGTCTTCACTGAAATGTCTGCCACATATGTAAATGTGTGGGGGATCAGGCCCTAAATTACGATGTGCATGAGCAGAGATTTTAATATCTTAATTTAAATTGTCATCTGATACAAACGATAATTTTCTAGCATTGTCAGTTGATTACAGTTCATTTTACCCTATTGCATGTACTAGGAGAAGAAACTTTGAGGCTAGCAAAGTTGCTATCATAAGACTTTATTATTAAGCCTATGACTCATTTTCTGAGTTAGAGAGAAATGCTGGTTTCAATACAGTGTGTTGGTTAACAAAACAAGTTTTAAGCTTTTATAGAAACATTGTAAAATATCACATGGCTTGATTTTTGGTACACAGCGAAATTGGTTGAGTTCTCTTAACAAGGTAATGCATTTCTGGAAGGAGTATTTCAAACAGACAGTGTCCCTGTTCTTGATGTTGAATATAAATGGGAAAACTTAGCTTCCATATGGTAGCCTAAAGTTAAAAAAAAAAAATAATAATTTTTTTTCATAAATAAGCAATCCTGGCATGAGAATATGGACGGTGTCCTGAAGTTTTCTTGTCCTCACTATGGGGCAAAAATGTCTGTAAAGTGATTAGACTATGCCTGGTGAAAATGTTTCATTGTGCATGAAAGTTTTACATGCTACAGCAATATCAGATACAAAAAGGCAATTATGAGCTAATATTCTTGATTATTATAAGGCAAAACCAAGTCTTGGCTTACAGGAAGCATTCCACAAACCCAGAGTAACCCATGGAGAAGACACTATTAGCTTCTATTAAAATGCTGTTATAAATCAATACAAAGTAGTTTCTTAGTTATGGAACTGATGTGGTAATTTTCCTCTTCTGCATTCGATGTCTTTCAAGGTTGTTTAGGAAAGCGCACATCAGTATATACTTCCAGAATCCTTTGTGGTATGTTTAGGTTCCAGGGATGGTCTGTTTCTTTTATGCGATGACTTTTGCAAGGCTACATCATCTGTAGTTCAATGAGCTTGATGGGGAAAGAGGAGAGTTCCTAAGTTTAGATTTTGGGATGCTCTGTCATCTTTGACTTTGAACTGGATCTTCCTCCCTTGAAGGACTGGGAAGAAGTTAGGGTCATGTAAGCAGACACTGTATAAACAGGCTGGAATGTGTTCTGAATCATTAGTTCTTTGACCTTTGATCTGTCATCAGATTCCTGTCAGTGGTGGCAGGAGGAGGCTGCAAGCTGGCTGCTGGGTAGCTAGTGCTATTAATAGCTCAGGGGCAGTGGATGGAAAGTTTAAATATGACGACATTCTTGTAGTAGATATCCAGTGCAGTGTTTGAATAGATCTCTGTATTTCCATAAATACTTTTGAAACAGAGACTGATCTGTGGACACGGGTAATGTACCTGGTGGATAGAATGTGCTCCTTCTTGAGCATTGGGAAGTTATGCGAGGTCCCTTAAAGATCTGAATCACTGAACCAAAGAGCCTTCTTTATGCAGAATCTCTCCAGACTTGTAATTCTCTTTCAACACACCATGGTTCTGCTTGCCAGCTTGTGAGCTCCCCTTTTCAGGTTGGTTATTGAAACAGCCCTTAACATTAAGTCTTTTTATTTCTCTCAAGAGTATTTGCATTTTCTTTTTTTTTTTTTTTTTTCCTGAACCTCAGTGTCTTGGATTTCGTTTAAAGAAAAGGGCATTTGTAGTCATTAAAATACAAAACACTGGAAAATATGAACCTGAAACACTCTAACAGCAGAATACAAACAAAACGGGCAGAGATGTTACAATATCCTGGTTTGGACAGTTGGGGCTTTGCGAATCTGACACAAGATCCTGAAGGATTACAACTCTGCATCCTTTATCCATGGTTGAAAGCCCCATGAAAAGGGAATGGGGAAGAGTAAGTTGAGACATTGAAGGGTGAAAATGAAATTGCTGAAGAGATTATCATATCTTAGCTGCTGTGTCTTGAAGCCTGTTCTTTTTCTTCCAGTGATTCTTACTGGTACTTTGGTTCAGGTAGGGCCTGGGAAGTATGCTGTAAGATAGGCTGGTTTCCTGCAAAGTGACCCTCACCCTTGTAACCCATAAGCAGCAGAGAGAGCTCTGTCCCATTAGTGACTTTGGGACAGCAATGGGCTGTTTGAGGAGTGCAGCAGTTCTTAAACTATACCCAACCCCTTGGCAGCAAAAGCTGCCAGTCATCCTCCACACATGTGGAAAGCAGTCGCCGTAAGAATTCCTGAGGACCCCTTGCTCCCTGCTGAAGAGGCATGGAGGGTGAGATAACTGTGAGCTTTGACAGTTGGGCTCAAACTATGCCCTTAGTTTTGTCTCACACTGTTCTCACATCCTCTGACCCTTTCCTACCCTTCTACTTGTTTTCAGTAGCAATACTCTATTTTATTTGGGTCTCTTTTTCCAAATTAACTTTTCCATTTGTGTATAGAACAAGGAATTGTTGATTTATTACTTTTTTTTTTCCTTTAGATGTTGACAGGAAAAACATCCCAAGTAGTTTCATCCCATTCTGAAGTGGATCCTTGGTTTACTCTTGGGGTTTTAATGTTATTAATGGCAATTGTTTGACACTGGTCTTAGTTTGGTTTGGCCTGAGGTCTCTTTCAGTGACCAAACATTTGACAGGAAATGAAATTAATTGCACTACTCGGCTGATGTTGATGAATGCTGACAGATGCCATGTCAGATTTTAACAAGCTATTGGATTCCTTTGAAAGTAGAGGGCCAGCAGGATGCTTTACAGGTGCTTGATGAGTGAGGTAGAGCATTCTTATGAGAACGCGGAAAGTTGCTTGGGTTTGTTGTCAATGTATCCTTCATCTGCCTGGCTTCAGTGAGGTTTGGTTTTGTTCTATTCTTACATCCTTGGTTTGTTTATTTATAATCTTTTTAGAGAGATCTCTCATCTAGATAGTTACAGCCAAGCTATTCCAGGCTAAACTTCGACATTTTTCCACCAATTGCCTTTTTTTCAAGGTTCATTTCCCTGAGACCCATAAATAACTTTGATCTCCACCTAGTGCCTAGTTTAATGTGAAAGGTGTTTTAAATGCTTGAATGATTCTTGCCATTGTTTCCATCCTGGTGCACAAAACATTGATAATTCAGTTGGGAGGCTGTCACGTTGCTATACCATACATGGCTGTTTGCTCACTGTTGAGCTCAGGTACTAGTTGTTGTCTGTTAGGTTACTAGAAAGACTAAAATGTGTGCATGTCAGGTGCAGACAGGAAGGTTTCCCTTCCTGTGCAATATTGGTTCTATCGTCAGTTTTAAGGAGAAAACCAAAGAAAGCTGACCTCATAGGACCATCGGTAGTATTATAGCATTGATTGGGAAGTTGATTAAGTTAAAACTGATCTCATCTGAAACTCAGTCATCACTAGTGGTTTCAGTTGCGTGACTGCTTGCATTCAATGCTATGGGGTTCCACTCAAGTACCCCACTGAGAATTACTTGTGTCCTAATGACAGTGACGCTCCAGGATGTTTGAAATGAAGAGTTATGGTTTTTCAATGGAAGAAAAGAATGGCCTGGCTGGAAGCTAGAGGATGCTTCTCATGGGGACCTCAGACTACTTTAGGAGAAGAGGGAGAAATGCAATCTAATCTTCTGCACAGGAGATATTTTAGCTGCTAAACTTTTATTCCAACTGGTGACTAGATAACAAAGCAGATTTTAACATCACCTGTATTTTTAACATGTATATAAAGCTCTTTTGACTTTCCAGCATTGTTTCTGAAGTCAATCTGTGAAATTGAGCAAAGATCCCAGAAGCACTGGGAATGCTGAACATAGTTCCAAATAGGTTGGATTAAATTGCATCTCTCGTCAGTGTATGGAAAAAAAAAATCTCCAGTAATAGGAGTGTGGCAAACAGTTACCAGGATCTCTGTTACAGCTTTTGCACAAAAAGCTGTATTCAATTTCTCAGTGATGCCTTGTCAGCTTTCTGCAATGGTAGTGCTTCTGAGATTTACCATTCTCATGTTGTCTGCTGATGATACTTTGATGTACAATCATTCTTTAAATGTCTTAAGGAACTGGTGGATATGCCATCAAGAAAATTGTTGATGAGAGGAATAAAACAAAGGCAGAGAAAGACCTATTCACTTGAAATTTGGAAACTTTAAACATCAGTAAGAACATGATCCTTGCTTTCATCAATACAGGATTTGTTATTTTTTTTGCCTAAGAGAAAGCTTAAAATAAAAATGAAATAAGTTGTCCTGTGTATTTGTTTAGCTGTAGATGATACACTGAAACATTGCCAAATTCCTTTCCACCTTCAAACAAAAAATCCATTATGTCCTAAGAAATGTTGCATGAATATTTCCCCGCTTGAGAACAGCACCTTTTTTCTATGAAGCTTAGAAATACAAGAAAGAAGTAAAATCCCAACAGGAAATTGAATTTGCACCTTATTTAATGGATGGTGACAAAGTAGATCATTAGACGTTTTCTTAATGAATAGCATTCACTTCTGCAAACTGAGACCCATGCTCACAGAGTCTGCTTGTGTGGTTTTATTTCTTCAGTGTTGAAACTATTTTTACTTAACATCAGCATTGGAGTTACTTTACAAAGAGCCTGGATTTTTCAACTCTCACTGACAATAACCCTATGGAAATCCTATATAATGCTCAGTAGGATCAAATCCTACTTCCATTCACTTAGAAAAAAATCTGATCTCTTCATTTTCATACCTGTTAAAGCTTGGAAGTGACTCAGCTTAGCAATTGTCCTGGTCCCCTGTAGATCATAGGCAAGTGGATTGCTCTTGAGTGGCTACGTTTTGTTGTAATAACCCAGGCTTGCATACATAGACCCTGTAGCTTTGAGAGCTGACAGCAATGGTGATAGTATCTCCAGTCTTTTTCTGCTCCAAGGATGCAAAATAGTAGTGTCAGAAAGTAGTTCAAGAGAGAAAAAGCTGGCAGGTTGGTGTTACTCAGAGTTGGAGGCAGAACTGTATTCCAGCTTATTCCATTCACAAGAGAGGTAGGATCATCTGTTTAGAATAAGAAAATCTTTGTTATACGGACTCAGAGATGAGACTGAGTTCTTCCAGGAGCTATTGAAAACAATGTTTTTTCTTTTTTCATTTGAAGATATTTTTGTCCGTCTGCTTGTGGTACCTCAGAGTAGAAATGCTCCACAGTGTCTCCTGTTTCAGAAGGGAGATTCTAGTCATGTAAAATGGAATTTCCTTCCATCATACTGAGTAGAAAGGATATTAGGGGAGTGCTATTCTCCTGTAGAACTATTTCCATGTGATGGATGTTTATAGAGTTACCTCTTGCTTTTTGGCTTCTTGGACATGATTTGTGCATCACTGTTGACTGCACAAAGTAATTATTTTGAAGTTGTTTTTCCTGTCAGTGTAGGAAATTACAAAAGAACATAATTTGGTGTTTCCTCTTAACTGTCATCATTTTGGTATTAATTTTTCTTTGACATGATATTTGTATCACAGCAATTGTCTAGATCATGCTATTGGGATTTACTGTACCCATGTAGCAATCACAGCTGGTTTCTCTTCATTGCCTCTGCTGTTTATGCCATGAACGATGCTGGGCAGATGGTCTTTCTTTTTAACAAAAATAATCACAGTTTGTCCATGTTTTTTCCATAGTGTTTCTACAGTGGTGATAAATCAGAGTGCTGAGGCAATAAGTATAAGCTGGAAGGGATTTGTTGTCAGAAGCATGACTTCTGCACAGTTGCAAAAAATGGAAGGAAAAAAAAAAAGGTGTTAAAATCCCTTTCTTGTTTGTACACGGCATTGTACACCAAATGTGGATACAGTCATGTTCATCGTTTTGGATTTGATCTCTGACTCAAAGTGAAAGCAGCCGGCTGGAACAGCATTTTTCCAGCCATGGATGTTAACAGTCTGGGTGACCCTTGTTTCGCCCATGTAGCTTAAAGCTGTGATTAGCAATAGGAACACATGTGCTAAATTGACTGCAAAAAATCCATTGTAATGTAGGGTTGCCAGAACTTGTCTTCAGTTCTTGCAAATCGATGTGTGCTTCCTGCTGTGAACATGCCAAAGATGATGAATCTGCTGGTGGGTCACATCATAAGCAGTTCTTGTGCCTGAATTCATGACTTGCCAATATGAGAGAATTTAACTCATTCTGAGTTATTGACAAAAAGAACAAGAGATTGGGTGGTGTGGCAGATACAGCCTCCCCCACAGACAAAACAAACAGAGCACACAGGCTGTGCTGAGCAGTTTGGTGCCTTGGCTGGAGCAGTTCGAGGCCTAGGCCGTTCAGTTGCACCTCACGGTGCTTAATTGGTGCCTCAGGGTCTGGACCCCTTAGTAAACAGGCTCAGGGTTTGGGCTCTTCTGTGTTTTGTCCGGGCTTGTCCCTCAGACAAGGAGAGTGACCACAGTGCACCTCTAACTAGGGTATAAATGGAGTCCTGCCTGAGAGCCAGGGGAGTTGGTTCTTTGCAGAGCAGCAGGCCTGGCAGTCGGACCCTTCCCTTGGACACATCATTCAAGGATACTTCCACGGATTGAGGGAGTCTCTGTGGATTGAGTGAGCCTTGCCTCCCTCTTTGGGTGAGTGATATCTCGGGCACTCTGGTGTGGGAGATTTCCGCTTTTATGAGTGAGGGTTTGCCCATTTGGTTTGTCATTCCTTAAAGTCAGAAATTCGTTGTGTAGTAGTTAATCCCAAACAGACATCTGAACCTGTATTTAGTCAAAAGGAGTGCTGGCAGCCCTGGTTGCAATAAACCCCATTTTTGGATAGCGGCTGCTGTTTGTTTGGTGAGTGCCTCCATGACAGGTGGAAAGGAGACTTCATAAAGAGACGGGCAATAGAGGTTGCTTCTCTTTAATAATATCAATTACTGTCTTTAGAAGACTTGCCAAATAATTTTATCTCCCATTTTTCATTGCTAGTCTTGAATCGCTGTGGCCATACAAAAGAGGTGGAGATTAGTAGTTGTGAGTGCTTGAACTCTTTCTTTCATTTGAAGTTTATAGTGATTTTTGCAAATGATCATCTGCCACGGAACTCCATATGATACATTGAGGTTTTATTTTCAGAAGAAACTAGAACAGAGGTTGCATTGAAAGTTACTTTTGATCATTCTACCTTGTTAGGCCCATTGCCTAGGCAGGTAAAGGGAGCCATAATGACTAAACGAGTTTTTCAAAAGGTGACTCATTGGTAGAACTGGGAACCATAGTAAAGAGCCAAAGAGTTGATACATGCAGCTTCTGAGGCAGACCCAGCAGCATGCCGAGTGCCTTCAGCTTAAAGCTGAAATATACTTGGATGTTAAATTGCGTGATGGTGTCTAAATAATCACATAGACACATGAGTACTCCATAGCTCTTTGTGAAATTTAGCAGTTTCTGCTGCATCTAGTATTGACTACTTCATGAGAAGATACTCTAGTTCATACACTGTAACCACAGGATCTAATAGTTTGAATACTGAAGTAATCCCTAACAACTTTAAGACATTAAAGTAGAATTCTTCCCAACAACTTTTAAACATTAAAGTAGAATTCTCAGTTACATCATGAATTAATTGTAAGGATCCACCAAAGGTAAGTTAGAAAAGCAAACGTATTGTATGTAGGGTTAGGTTTCACCTTTGGACCTCCACTGGAAAATGACTAGATGGTCTCCAAATCAGGAAGAGCGTAAGGTGATGTGATGTAGAGGTCGCAGTATTTTCTCCCTAATGGTACATGATCTTGTACTATTAGCTTGAAAATAATATTTTTAAATAAAATGGAGATCGGTAGAAGAAGACAGAAGAATGGAAGTGTGTTTTTCTGGAGGTGTACCTGAAAATCAGCTTGGAGCATTTTACAACATTATAATAGAGCTTTAACAATAGTTCTCTGTAATTCTTCTAAGTCACTGGTAATTAAGTTTTGGCTACTTGTGGATTTAATGCCACCATGAACTGTAATTTCTTTGTACATGGAATATTAATGCTGTTCTATGCAGAAATATGAAACTGGAAAAATGCCAGTACTGTTACTGCTTTAATTCTAAGCTGCATTTTTGGGGCATTCTGTTTATTCTTATTCTATTAATTATTGTTACATTAACAATCATTAGACCTCCAGGGCTTGGCAATAGGCAAACAGAAAATTTGCAAACCCTGCCTCAAACACCTTGCAATCTCAATTTTCAAGGCAGGTAGTTACAAGGTATTAGCCCATTATAACAGAGAGAAGAACAACTGTTGTGCACAATATCATGCTTCAAATTTGTGACAGGGAGATGAGTTGAACCCATTCCCCCTGATAATCTTTCTGGTTTTCGTATTTTCATTTTTCAGAGACTCTGTAAGTGAAGGGCCCTAAAATGCCGCTTATTTCTTTTTCCTTCATAATCAGAATTTCTGATATTTGATCTGAATGTACTTGAATGTTATAGAGGGATGAGATAGAATTGCTTGCAAAGCAAGAGTTAAGCTGGCATCCTAGACTGCTGTGAGAATAGTTTCTCCTACTGAATTACACAGACACAGCAATATAGAGAGGAGTATTAGGAGTGGCTGAAACCAAAATGCCTGGGAGCAGCCACGTATATATTTGTTTAAGAATTCATCCAGAAGCTGCTATTTATGCTTTCTCACTGAGGTGAGTCAAAAGGACTCTTTAAAGCTCATATGAAGCACGTAGTGTTTTTGGTGCTACTGTGGGACATTACACAGGTAGGGTCAAGTCCTTTATCCAACTCAAGCTAAAGCCAAAGTGTGAAATTCAGTCTCCTGTCTCCCATGGCACGTTCTCTTCATAGGAGTCGACCGCTATAGGATGGATTGCTTTCTGTCTCCTGTGCTGACCAGAAATGCCAAGGTAGCACTAAGAACATTTTCTTAAAGCAAAATAGACACCTGACTGTGATGTGTTTTGGTTTGGGTGAATAATAAGCATTTAACAGTGGAAAAACTGCCAAGTCACACAACTCCTTGACTGGTCCTTCACTCTTTCCCTGGTGCAGTTACTTTTCCTGATAAAGTTGTACATGGCCACAAGTCTATATCACAATATTAGGTTTGTTTATCTAAACCAAGAAGCACAGGGAGTACAGCATATAAAACACTAACACAAGACAAATGTAGGTTAGGCACACAAAGGTAATAGTAGTTCTTGGGACATTAATTTATTCAGGTGGGGAACACTCTTCCTGTTGGCTTTATTCAGTGTCCAGTATCCCGCTGGAGAGTTTGGCTGTGTATATCGTGAAGTGTATGTAATGGAGATGTGACTAGATTTTTCATGCTTGACTGTCTTCTTCACTGCAGCTTTTCCCCAATATTTATGTCTAAATTAATACTGTAAAATCATTTTGAACCCTTCAAGGATCATACTTTTTAAAGCAAAATGGAAAGTATTGATATAGCGGTGGTGAAGCAGCCCAGTATAATCTGGAAACTGGAGGAGTTAATCAAAACCGTGCAACATTTCTAACATGGTCACTGTTTTAAAACGAATCAGCAACTTGAAAGCTTCTTAAAGCACATAGCTGCTCAAAAAACATATGCTACTATATAAAACAGTAAAATCTGGCCTAGTTATGGAATCACGTCTCTTCTGCTCACCTGCAGTCCCAGAAGTGAAAGCAAGATTGCATTGGTACAAATAACTCTAAGATGATTAGCTGGATAATGCGAGGTAACTGAGGTCTTGGCGAAGACCAAGCACATGAAAGTTAAGATTATGTAGATTCCTCCAATGAAAGTCTTTATTACAAGCTCTCGGAGCCAGAGAATACTAACCATCTCTTGGGATGTCAAGGCATTTAATGACAGGAGGAGAAAGCAAAAATATGATAGAAGGAAGCAAGACCATCAAGGTCGTCTCATTTGTTGGCCACAAACTGTTGCTGACATCTTAAGTAGGTATATTTTTCCAATCTATCTGTGTGTTTTATTTCTTCCAGTATGTGGCTGTGACTTGGCACAAGGAGGCTTTTTCATTAAGAATGGAGAATATCTTTGCACCTTGGATTACCAGCGCATGTATGGTACCCGCTGCAACGGTTGTGGGGAGTTCGTGGAAGGCGAAGTAGTGACGGCTCTGGGAAAAACTTACCATCCAAGCTGCTTTGCCTGCACTGTTTGCAAGTAAGTCATCCCTTTCAACTGACATGGCGTGAAACCAGTACAAGGAAAATGGGGAGAAAGGCATCACCATGAGACACGAGTCTCAAGACTTACATCTCTTTGGAAAGCATTTCATTGGAAAAGATCTACTGCAAATCTGACTTCGAGGGTCTTCAAAATGCCACTTATTTGAGTTTTAATTTCTGGGATTCTGAGCCTTGCAAGTAAAACAGTTTCAGTGTAATGACTGAGGGACACAAAAGAAGCATTAGATAGAGATGTAAATAGATTTCATAGAGAGGGGGAGAACCGTTTTTGGAATGGTCTTGGAAAGATGTGCTCATTTGTAGTCTGGGTGGGAAATAGGACAGTAGAGTTCTCCAGAAGTCAGTTTCTGACAGCAGCCGTATTGTCTGAAACTTAATGCAGGAGGATGACATGACCAACAAAGCAAGAATCTACATTCTGAGATAATACCTTGCTGAAGAGCTGTCATATGATGCATCTCGGGTATTAGTGTGGCAGACTTGCCAGGTGCCACCCTAACCTTTCATAGCCATCTCTGATGAGTACTTCAAGTATTTTGTCCTGTAGCCTGGTACATTTTTTTTAAGACGTTTCCTATTGAGAGGACTTTTTTTTTCCAATTGGTTTTAAATAGTGTGTGACTTTAATGCATGTTGGTAATCATATGACATGTATGTTGCAGTTTTATTTCCAAAGGACAGTGTGATAATAAATGATACAGGATGAAACATGACATCAATATTCTATATATTGACTTACATTAGTCTTTTTTGTGAATGAACTAAAGGTGAATCATTAGACTAGATTCCTGAAGTGCAGTTTTGCTGCTGATTTATTTGTGGCCCACTTAGGGATGGCAGTGGAAAGGAAACTAGAACAATGCCTTCAACATTTTGTGGAAACAAGCTGATGTTCATTTGTTAAGCACAGGTTTGGCGTGAGGTTTGCTGTAGGGGGGTCTGTACTCAGCAGCTGAAGCTACTTGCTAAAGATACGGAGTTACTGAACCTTCTCATTTTAGTGAAATACTCATGAAAATGTTGTTTGTCCTCTGTTTTATACACCAAATAAGAGCTACAGCAATGTCAGCTTCTGCCTAACACACATTCTTAACATTTTGTTGGGTTCAGCAAGTAATCTCAGGCTACAGAAAGCACATTCAGCCTTTACCTTTCTCCTAACACCATCTGCACAGGTAGCAATTACAGTGGTGGCTCTGTAATGTAGACACCTGTTTTAAATCTCTAGGAGAATGAATGTGGATAACATTTCAATTTTTTGCAGACTGCTGTGTCCACTGTAATATAGTCACATATTTCATTGCTGAATACAGATGAAATTAGTGTATTTATGAGTCACTAGCTCCACATTCCTTCACTCGCCTCCAGAACAATTCCAATTCTTCCTTTGAGTTTTCTTCTGTGCCATTTGCTATCCACAACATCGCACTGAGACCATCATAAATCTGACTGTTGTGTCTAAGCAGATTTTACTGTCGTCTACTCTTTAGATAAAGTATGTTTGATACCTTGTATTTTGGCTTTTAAAAGTTAAGTCTAACCTCTGCTCTGCTTGCATCCATGCATTGGATTTCTTCCAGTGCCTGGCTTTGCCAAGGCCACATTGCAGAAACTATTTGGCCTGAGTTTCTGTAAAATATTGATTGCACTGAGGGAAGGCAGCAAACTCAAGGCATAGGGTACAGAGGAAAATTTCTTGCATAGCCTTTGCTAAAATACATTTGTGTCTTTACCTCTCTAGGCGTCCATTTCCACCAGGCGATCGAGTTACCTTTAATGGAAGGGACTGTCTCTGTCAGATGTGTGCTCAGCCGATGTCCTCCAGTCCAAAAGAATTGTCTGCCTCAAGCAGTAAGTATGCCACCTTTCTGAAGCCTCTCACCTTCTCAGGCTTATCAACATTTGATATTTTTTTTATTTATTTTTTTTCTTCACCTCTAGAAATACAAACTATTTCTGGGAACTGTCTCTTTTTTTTTCTTCATTAAAAGTACCTGGCATTACAAGTGGGAAGAGATACTTATGCATTTCAATATGAACAAATGACTGTCCCCCAGTGATTGGATTTTTAAAAGGGCTGATTTTTCTTTTGTAGGCACTGGAAAAGTTATCTAATTGATGAAATCTGAGGTTTCAGAGTTGATAGATTCCTTTTTTTTTTCATCTATAATTGCATAGGTTTAAGTATTCAAAAGAGGATAAAGTCAGAGGAAATTAATTTTCTTCTACTATTTGACACTTCAATTTAATTAAATTATCCTTTAAAAGAAGTATCGCCAAGACTATGCTTCCAGGAGACTGGTACCACAATGATACTGTGATCAGAACCTCAGGAAGCCATTACAAAAAAGAAAGAAAGGAAGTTAAGGGGAAAGAGAGAATAAAGAAAGTTTGAGAGGAGAAATTAACTTGCTTTGCTGTTGGGTTTTAATGCTTTAAAAGGTAATTTGTAAATTACCGATATTAATCTCTGCCTCTGGTAGTTTTTCAATTCTTTGGGGATTTCTCATTCTTTCTCTGACCGCAGAATTGTACGCAGCACTTGAATCTGTAATGATTTACCCAGTGTAGTTTTGTGATTCAAAATGGCTATAGTTTTCCTTGTGACACTGGGTAGTTTTCCACCAATGTTGGTTTCTTTCAGGAAGATGCTGGATATTTTGTACTGGTTATTTGACTTTGAGATCCTAGGATTATCAAGTGCAACGTAAAGGCGAAGTTGGATAATGTTTGTGCTCAGTGGATGAGTCAAGTGAATCTCGGGTTATCTGATTTGCCTGAGAACATGTAATCAGACACTTAGCAAAACAGAAAATGAGAGGCTTTTTGTTATCATCCCTTTCTGCCAGTTAAGCGATACTTTTCCACTATACCTGTAGATTTGGAACTGAAAATGCACAGGCTTAATGGTTAAGGAAGAATTTAGGAACCTGAAAAAAGCCTTACAAGTCTTAGAAACCAACAAAGAAGCGTGTG
Source organism: Baryphthengus martii (assembly GCA_013396935.1). Taxonomy (NCBI): domain Eukaryota; kingdom Metazoa; phylum Chordata; class Aves; order Coraciiformes; family Momotidae; genus Baryphthengus; species Baryphthengus martii. The sequence continues at coordinate 307,890 of VWZK01006929.1, forward strand.
AGGTACTTCAGGCACCCAGAGAATCATTCTGAGACAAAGGCATGATATGGAAATTCTATTTGAGTTACTGATATTTAGGAGGCATAATTGAGAAGGAACTGCAAAGTGTTTCTCGTGCATTCGAGAAGATGTGTCTATGAGAAGTACAGTTGAGAGCAGTGCAGCCATAGGGGAGACCCTCACACTTGCACTGAGGTGATGCCAGCAATCTGTGCTGGGGGAACTTGAACTGGAGGCTCAGAGGTCGTCTTTGAAATTCTGAAAAGACTGCATGTCTTTGAACACAGTTTAATACACTTCCCTCTTCCTTAAACAAAGATTTTTCCCTTAGGCATTCCACTTCACTATTTCCACAATAAAGAACTTCAGTAATTCAATGTTACGTTATTTCTATAGCTGCGCTTGAGTCCTTTCTCCATTGATTGCTTGTCTGGGTGCTAAGTAAGGAAGTTTTAGCTATTTCAGATTACCTTTTTTGCTGAAAGGTTGAATCATTTCAGTGATGTGCATAAACTAATTAAGAAAATTGCATTTGAAATGAAAAGCGAGTTTTCTAGGTAGATTGGAAAAACATCCCTATCCAAAAGAAACTGAATCATTACAATCACCTAGCAAGAATTTTCATTTGAAAACTTCATCTTTTGAAACGATGGCGGAGACTTTCACAGTTTCAGTGAAATAGATACTTGTCCTACATATGGCGAGATCTCCAGTGACAATACGGTTTGGAAAGAAGCACAGGAAAGGTATTTCAGCTGCCATTTCTTTCTAACAGTCTCTCCTGTGAGTTAAGAACATACAGTACAGCTAAGATGTCGACCAGAATTTTCAAACTGGCCGGTGGTACCCGTGCACACAATCTTTGGTGCAGCTGCTCCCCCACCAGCCGGCGTCCACGTGGAGGTTTCACAACACTGTTTTGTACGTTTGTCCTTGTTCGTTTTGCACATTATGTTCTGCTTCAAAGAATTTAAATTCCCTGGGACAAATGCTTTCATGCCTATCAGGAGAGAGTCTAACAGAGTTGGATCCTGGCTCACCACTGGGGATCTTAACTCTGTTGTGATATAAATAATAAGCTTAATGCCTAATGAACTTGTGGGAGAAAGATATCCTTGTTAATTATTCTATTCCCTTATCTCTCCAAAGAAGATGGAGTCAGTAAATCTCCCAGTAAACATCTGGAACTTCCAACATGGTTTCTGGTAATGCTGACATAGAGCACAGCTGACATACCTTACTGTTGAAGAAGAAGGTGGGCGGGGAAAAAGTGGGAATACAGCTTTATATTTGGGACATAACTTTCCTTTCATTAGATTAAAAACCTATGTGATTGTTGCCAGCATTCGGAAATAATATCTGAGCTCATTTATAGGCATCAAAAAAAAAAAGATGCAAAATTCCTTTTAATCATAGTCCTGTAAAAAGTCTACAGCTAGGATTTGTAACCGTTTAGCCACATTTGACTCAGTTTTCATTATTGTTCTTTATCCATTTTTTTTTTTTCTCCTGAACTGTTTGAGAGTTCCTTCAAGTCCATTGGGAGGACTTAAAAAGTGAAGGGGAAGAGTTGGCTGGCTGTTAGTAAGCAAGTATCTGTAGTGATTTTTGACTTTAAAGGGTATTAAGCAACATCTGACACAATTTTGAGCTCATTCTTGTGAAACTGTAGAGTATTTCCTACTGTATGTCAAAGCTGCATAGTATTAGGTACTGTACAAATACTTGGCACAGATGTGGATAGGCTTTGTGTGTAAGACACTGAGCCCAGTTTTGCCTTAAGGGATACACACACCCACCATATACAGAAACTTCAGTTGAACTTAGAAGGGCTCAACTATTTTGGTTTTAAACATGCATTTTTAAAATGGAATTTTTAAAATCCTGTGTATAATTTTGAACCTTAAGGGTTTAGTATTTTGTATGTGCTACAACACAAAGATTTTTCTCATTTCATAATTCCTGACTTACCTGCTAAAGATAAAGAAACATTCACATAGCCCTGTGGCATTCAAGCCTGCACACCTGTGTTTATGTACTGGAGATTTAGGTGAGGGTTTTGAGGACTTCACAGCCTCATGGTAGCTGAGGTCCCAGCACCATGGGTGGCCCATTGGAGAAAGAAAAGTGTGGAGGGAGCAATTTTGGTGCAGTGCCATGGTCCCCACATCACTGTGGACTGATTTCAAACACTGTAATTTAAATCACTGATTTTAATCATTGTTTACCTAAGAACCCAGGAAACCTTGGTTAGAATAACTGATTGTAACCTTGTTTTACATTTAGATTTGTAATTATAAAAGTATCCTCATGATAATCATGAGGATACTTCATATCTGTGCACATTTGCTTAAACTAAGACAGCTCTGCATAAATTCATCATATTCTTTAACATCTATATATTTCCCTAATGACTATTTTTGCTCATGATTTATGTCAAGTTCTATTTGAATGGAAATGGAAATTTGATTAGAATGCATAAAACAGCATTGTGGATTGTTTTTTATTTCAGAAACTACATGAAATCTGCTATACACATTATAAAAGTAAATGTATTTAAAGTATATTTTAATTTTGGAATTGCCAAAGGTCTGTAGCAATAAAGCTACTTTGGATTAACGTGTCCTTAAACTTTTAATAGTCGCAGATCTTATCACACCCGATCTTGTTCATAGGAAAAGGAAACAAAGTTTCTTCTCTGTGTTTTCAGATCCCATTTTGATTTTTAACATGGGTTTAATGAAAATTAAAATTTAAAATTCTGATTTTGAAATTAAGCCTTTGATTTTTAAATATCCATATTTAATTCTCCTTACTTTAATCTAAATTTGACTGTAATAACCTTGCAGGGCAACTAGGTTTCTCACAATATATTGAGCATACAGTGGGTCTACAGTTTTACCCTGCTTTCCTTTTTAAGAGTAGAAAAAGCAAATCAACATGCATGGAATGGTACAAAATTCAGAGAAACGGTGCATACCCAAGCACAGTTCCTTTCTCGCAAAAGCCATTAGAATACACCTAAGAATATGCAGCTCTTCCCTTGATAAATCTTTCCAATGACGCTGCCCCATTTTTGTCATTACTCCAAGAAGATTTTGTTTGAAGAGAATGTTTGCTATTTTTGAGGTATTTTCTTCATTTGAATTGCTTTCTTGAATTAAATTTAGTCCTTACATGTTTCATAACAATGGCTAAATTACTCCTGTAGCCTCCATTTACTCAGCTATTTCTTGCTTTACAAGGACAAGTATTTTCAGTGCTGCTTTATAAATTGCCTTAGATCCTTCATTAGAGGCCTATGAAGCATTGTTATGGACTAACTTTTGAGTGATAGAGCAGCAACTGGATTGAAAATATAGTTATGGTAGGGCAGGATGTTTCTGATTTACAAATTTTCTATCAGAAAATGTTTATTACAAAAAATTAGTATTTCTCAGGAAGGTGTTTTCCATCGAGTTTGCCCATTTCTTTTGTAAACTTTTGTGTTACATGCAAATTAAGCAGAAAAAAATTGTGTCTAGACCTTATGTGTAGTACTAAACAAGGATAGTTTCTTATTTTAGTGTAATCCAAACGTGTCCGTTTCTTTAGATTTTACTGGAGAAGTACTAATCAAAAGGTAATTCCAAAGAAATTTCTGGGGGAAGTGTAAGAAATTGCTCAGTAAATGAATGCTGCATGAGGAGGCATCACTACCTTGTCAAAAAACAACTACTGGAGGAGATCCCCAGAGTTAAGAGTATCTAGGAACTGTCACATTCAGAAAGCCTGCCAGGTGACAATGTCAGGAATCAGAGGTCACTTGAGTGTAAAAAGTCAATTGTTAGCTAGCCCTTAGTTTGCCATGGGTTCTCAGCACACAGAAACCTTCCTGAAAGTTGTCATATGTTTCGTCCTTATTATTGGAGGTTGTCCCTTGTTGGAATTGCTTTTTTTTCCAAGAGTAGCAATTGAAATTCACCCAAAATAGTCTGCAGATGAAGAGACACAATGTGCTGTCCATGAGCTGAGTATTAAACAGCGAAACTCGTTTGCTAACTAGCAATTCACTTAGGGTACTGAGAGTTGGAATTGTGAATTTGAATTCCACTGGAACAATCTGAGAACTGAAGTGTGGTAAAAGAAAGAGCAAGCCAGGCCTCAGCTTAGATACACCTGGCTGTGATTTATCCTTCAGAGGAGTTTTACAGCTGGGACTCTGGCGGTTCTCAGCATGGGGGTGGGGAATAAATCTTTTTCTTTCTTTCATGGGACAATAAAAAACTCTTCTCAGGTTGTAGCTCATCTGCTCTTTCTTCCTCCTATTTCATTCACCCCTTAGTTTTCAGTTCAGATGTCCGTATGAAAAATTGGGTTGAAGAAGTGACTGAGGTTGATGTTAGAGAGGAAGGCTACCTTGGTGCTATGTTGCTTGCCGGGATAGTTTGCAGGAGTGAGAGATTAAAAGGTCAATTGGTTTGGCCTCACTTGGGAAGGAGGTGAAGAAAGATGTGGAAAGAAGAGAATTACTGTTTCCTTTTCCTATATAGAAGATTAACACAAATGCTTACATCAGTACCGAGGGGAAAAAGAAAACTTTGATAAAATAATGTCATCTTAACAAGCTAGAGCTGAAGGAGAGCATTCATCTTTCCAAATCACTTTAAATTACATCAGATAATGAAAAAGCCTTTTATAGTAATGAGACATTCAGAATGTATATTAACCGGTTTCTTAAAAAGGCAAGTAAATGTTAGGCACTCACAGGTGGTTAACAGGGACTTGTGTTGCAAGCAAAGAATGCCAGTTCACACCATTGTGATTTCTTTCCATATTTTTAATCAATTGAAATAAATTTATTTTCTTCAGGTATTTATTTTGGACTAGATGATATTCAGAGGTCCCTTCCAACCCCTAGCATTCTGTGATTTTGAAAATACCAATTTTTCCTGACTTGCCATTTATAATAAGCTGTCAAAGTCATGCTTATTTCCCATGGGAAATTTATTTCCCTCTATTGTATGTGCCCAGCCTATTATTGTTAGATTTCAGGAGTACAAGGCAGCCCATGTGGGTTTGTTTTGCCTTCAGCAAAAGGGCAATAGCGCATTTTGTTCTGACAAATATTTCCCGTCCTTTCATTGGCAAAGAGGAAGGGCCTGGCAGCAGATTTCTTGAATTACAAATTCAGAGCTCAATCCTGGATGTAAAATCCCCAATATGTCCTTCTCTGACTTCCAGAACACGTCACTGCCCTGATGATAAAGTAGTTATGATTTAAACCTCAAAAGCATTTATCATACTCGAAATAGAGAAAGTGAATTTGTATTTTTAGCTTTGACAGAAATATTTGATCTGGAAAAGCCTGCATGGTATCATCAAAACTTTGAATTGTAAACCAGTTTTTTAAGAGACTTTGCCTAGTCTGTGGTTAAAGGGTAACTGAGGAAAAACTCTGGTTTTCCTAACCCCTATGAGAAATGATAATTGTGCAACCTTCAAATTGCCACAGAAGAATTATTGGGATGTAAATTGTTTTTCAAGGTGGCTAAGAGTTATTTATAACTACAGTCTTCTTGACCTTGACTTCAGTGATAATATTTGCCTCATTCTTCACTTCCAAATCACTGTTCACCATAACTTGCTTTTTAGGTCTAGATATATTTGACAACATATTTCTTTGTAAGTCCAATGAAAACTTGTTTCTTTTAAAAATTAATAACAAAAATATTCCCCCCCGCTGCCATTCTGTCCTGCTGTACCTATCTCAGAAGCCTGCTGGTGTTGTCTTTATAAAACTGATCTATCTCTGTTTTATAGAGAGGGAAACAGTAACAAAAGGAGCATAGTAAGAGTGACTTCTATGGGTTGTAGCAACTTCAGACTTTATCTAGACATGTGCTAGTAATGACCACTGGGGATTGAAAGGAACTTTTTTGTGACTTAATTATGCATCATTAAGTGAGACTGCTCTGTTTGCAGAGCTAACCCTGCCCAGAGCAGAGCTGGTATGCTCAGGCATAGGACTTGTCCTAATGAACATGGTTATGCAAAAAGCAGGTAGAGGCGATTTCCCTGCGGTGAGCAGAGAATGTGAGATAAAGGTACATTTGCTAGTAGATTTTTTTTCAAAGCAAGCCAGGTGGGAGTGGGTGAAGTCACTTGCAGCGTGTGCAGGGTTAATACAGCTGTGTCAGCTGGCAGCCCACCGCCTGGCTGTCAGCAGGGCTCTCAGCCACAGGACTCTGCTATTGGCTGAGAGCAGGGGAGGGAGGCAAAGGAAGAAAATCCACTGCTTAATTTAGGCAGTGACGAATGGGTTGCTGTGCAGGATGGTTCACTCCTGGGCCTCTGGGGTGATGCAGATGCTAAAAAGGGAAACACATTTTTCTCATCTTTACAGGCAAGGTGTCATGGGTGGCAGCTCACCCTAGCCTGCATCTTTTAGTGAGGCTGCTTAAAGGTGCTTATGGGGTGGAGGTCTTCGTCACATCTAATCCTGCAGTGCCATGTTACTTCCCCTTGTCCTGTCCCCCCACTTTTTCATGCTTTTGGACTGGCTGACTGCTCATCACAGCCTTTTTGTCCAGGCATTGGCATTTGCTTTTCTAGCTGGACACATCAAATATGACACCCTTCTGGGTTATTCTGTCTCAGAGCTGTAGCTTAAATATGTTAGGATATATCTTCAGATTGAGCAGGCCTAGCTGAAGTGTCTGAAAGACACAACAGGTGCGTTTAAGCATCTCTGGCAAAAAATCATGTGAGAAGCTTTTGCTTAGCTAAAAAATGGTGCTGTCAGCTAATGCTGTTACGAGTGAATTCAATTTTTATACACAATGTCTGAGCAAGTGGACATTGCTTGTGGAGGCTGCGGATGCTGACGTTACAGGCAGCCCAGGGAGGCTACACCGTAATTTGGGTAACTATATGTCCAGTGGTCTCAGATACAATTGTTTTTTTTTCCTCTGCTTAGGATGGATTTTAGAGGAATACATTATTGTCCTGCCATTCCTGGGTAACCTTATTCTGACTGGGTTCTTATTGCAGTCATACTGCAGTGCTTTTATTGAGAATAGCAGTCACACAGCTGAAGATTCTGGGCATGAACACAACACACATGAACATGTATTGCTTTCCATTTCTTACGAGAATCAGTGACATGGAATGTCTAGTCTTAAGTTTTCCTTCAGCTCAAACATAATTCCACATGCTATCTTTTGTGGTATGCTTTTCTTTAATTTGTAAGTACATATAGGAGCTGTATATTCACTCTGCATTTTAACCAGTACACTGCACTTTCCTCCTCGTCGTCTTCTTTTTCCTGGCACAGATGAATGTGTGAATGTTCAAGGAATGGGAGTAGGAAAGCATCCGGGTCCTATGACAAAAAGAACATACAAGGAAGTTCAAGGTCAACGGGTGCAGGCTATCAGACCCAGGTATGAAGCCAGAGAAAACCGTGGTGGAAACCATTGCACAAAATTTTGGGAAGGATTTTCAGATCTTTTTAGTGCAAGTCTGCTCTGGCATATGGCTGTGGACCACCACTCTTACCTCACGGCCCTTTTATTTGTGGCATGTGGTGCTTACAGGTTAGGCTGATGCAGATTGTGCTTAGTGTGATACTGAGATCCTGCCTGCGTGTGCTGTGTGTTGATGACATTCAGCCAAAGGCTTCATGCGGGCCTGAGATCATAAATGGCTTTTATTTGTAGAGTTTAGATGAACAAATCTTTTTGGTCTTTTCTTAGCCCAGCCTTATTTGCTTTCTATTTTAGTAGACGATGATAATTGCTAGGCTTTCATGTATATAGCCAACTGTTTTGCCAGAGTTAAAATCAGATTTAGTTAAAAGCCATCTCAGCCTAATAATACAGTATTGGGCTACTAGTTTACTTTGATTCTAGACATTCAACATATCCATAATATTAGCAGAATGGAAACTACAATGTTAATTTACACTTGCAGAAAACTTCAAGGGATCTAGAAAGAGTAAGTAAATGTCATTGTTGCTATAGAATAATAAAAGCATGTTGTTAACTCCTTGTGTCACACATGAGCACAAGAGTAAGTGCAGCAACACCACCTTTGGCTTACAAAGAAGCAATTAAATGGGTAGAGATGCTTCATGGATCCCTACTTCCTCCATGTAACAGATATTGGTACCAGTAAACATAAATATACTAGACTAGGTAGACCTTTCATGTAAGGCAATTTTTCTATTCTGACTGTTTCAGAAATACCCATAAAGTGGAAAAAAAAAAAAAAAAAGTATGTTAAAGATCTCTTTCTCGGTTCCACATTTGAGAAATTTCAGTTTCACAAAAGCTTTTTGGATAAAGATGAAAAAAAGCATGGAAAACACAGTAGATTTTTTGAGACATTAACGTAACAGAGAATGTATCACAGTTTGGCAGGACCCCCGGTCAGGAATGTGGAAGCTGGCACACTAGGGAGAAGTGGTAATGCTAGGAAGCTGACAAATGGGTGCTGTTTAAAACTCCATCTCAGCACCCACTGAGACTGGAGGAAAGATTCCATTTGTTGTCACAATTGGAAGGCGAGATGCATGGTTTCACATTTAACATAAGAAAACGTAGGCTGGAAGGGACCTCAAAAGATGTAGTGCCCTCCCAAAACCAAAGGCAAGATCAGCATAGCAAGCCATCCTGACAGATGTTTGCTTGTCCCCTTCTCAGCCCCATGCTGGAAATTCCAGAGCCTCCCTTGTTGACCTGTCTGTCCAGCCCCTGCTGTCATTACAGAGTGACGCGGAGCCCTAAACTGTCAGGAAGAGCAGAGGGTTCTGTTACATGGTGTCAGTCTTTGTCATTTCATGATTTCAATTTGTAACATTTGGCCTCTAGAGCAAAGTACTGATATTACAACATCTCAGGGTTGCTTTTCAAGTCCAAGTTGTGTCAACAGTCTGTGACTTGTATTTTATCACAAAATATCCTTTTTAAATTTTTTTTTTTAATTTATTTTAAAGGGCTTTGAGAAGAACAGCACTAACAGAAAGAGGGGCATGCTGCAAATGGTGACCTGGATAGCAGGAATGCACAGCATATTATTTGGGACTCTCTTGGCCCATTATGCAGCAAACAACGTCAGGCCCTTTCGTGTCAAAATGAGTGAGACTCTCATCTCATTATCAGTTCTGGTAATAAACTTGGACTTGTCCTTTTGCCAGGTGTGGTGTTGCCTGGGCTGTAAACCCATGGGGAGATGAAGGTTTTTCAGGCTGTACCTGTTCAGTCAGCTTGAGCAGTGCGGCCAGGATGATATTTTTCCTGGTGCCTGTGGTTTAATGGCTCAGATTGCTCTGTTCCTTTTGGTCTCCATTTATTGCTATTTGTTGATGTTTCAAGTGTGTGGAGAGGATGTCGCATTCGCCAAAGGAACACCGAGTTTGGGGATAATAAAATAGGGGAAATTCTTTGTTCTGGGTTGTCTCCTCTGCGGCTTCCACGTGTGCCTCAGCTGATAGGCATTCCCTTTCTGCTTCACTGATCTTTCAGGCCTTCCCTTCTATCAGCCCCTCTGTCCCCTGAGGCTGGACACAGAAGCTGTAGCACAACCCTCGCAGTTCCGTGCTGTCTGCCACATCAGTCTCTTCAGATCTTACCATGTGCTGATTTCTTTACCAGGAAATCTCTGGGCGTTCTGTGCTCTTGGCTTCAGGTTTGCCTTCTGCCATCAAAGAATCTTTCAGAATCACAGTGAAAAGCGTCGACTGCCAAGGTGGTACCAAAATCTGTAAGCAGGAGCCCTTGAGCCGGTTAGAGACCACGCGAACCAGTTTCTCACACCTGCAAGTGGAAGCCAATAGACCCCTGTCAAGCATCCTTCGCTGCTGTCCTGCTGCTGTCCTGCTGCTGTCCCCCTTGCCTTGGGCCCTGCCTGAGAGCAGATCTCTCCCTCTGTTCAGGCACCGCCCCTGAGCCGGGCCCACACACTGGGCTTTGCTGCCACCCAACGGACGAGTGCAGCATCCTGGTGGTGCTCAGGCCTCTCGGTTTAGCTTCCTGTAAGCGGTCAAGATCTTCCTAAAAGCAAAACGAGAAAAGACACCGATTGCTTTCGAAGACAGGAACTCTTTGCGGGGATCGTTTTCGTAGCTTGTTCCCAGTAACATCTGAAGCTTGTACTGAGCTTGCCTGGCAGTGTTTGAATTGTAAACAGCACGAAAAACAGATGAGGCGCTTTCCCTCTTCTACAGAGTATGTCTATAATAACAAAGAGTGAATCTTTGTGAGGGACCTGGGAAGCATTTGAGGGGAAAGGAAGATGTACTTCTGCATTGCTGTGTAATTCTTCCCTTTGGTTATTAAGTGTTGCAATGGCTGAGTGGTTAATGAGGGTTAATGAACCAAGGAACTCGTAACAAATGCTTTTGTTTGTTTATTTGCAGATTGTGCTGGCTGTGGAAGAGACATAAAAAATGGACAAGCATTGCTAGCTCTGGATAAGCAGTGGCACCTGGGCTGCTTTAAGTGCAAGGCCTGTGGGAAGGTCCTCACCGGGGAATACATCAGCAAGTAAGTAACCTCTGCGCTCTTGCCATAAGTTCCTGTTGCCAATGGAGAAGAGCTTGAAGCAAAGTTCACCCTTTGAAATCAAATTTTCACCACTTTCCTATAAACATCAAAATCTTTGTTCAAAGTGAGAGCTGAGAAAGGGAAGGAAACTGAATATGCAGCTGAAAGGTGGTGTCTAATGACAATAGTCTATATTTAATACCAGTACAAAGGGGTATGTTTCTATGTTAGGTGAATTCCTGCATGTGTTTTCTGTGTCTAGAAAAAGCTTTGTGCCATTTCGCTTTTCAACATGTGATTTTGAGGAAAGAAAGTAGGAACCTGTCCGTTGCTTGCCTTTCTTTGCTAGAGGTGATGTGATTGACCTGACACTGTGTTTCTCATCTCCTTATAAGAAACTCATGAAGACGGATTTGAGCGAAAGGGAAGTGTAGAGGAACAGAATGGGGAAAAGCGATATAATGATAAAACAGAGGGAATGAAAATACAGTCTCGCTTTTCCCCCTTCAAGCATATAACAAAGAGGAAAAAATAGAGGAACAATGTATGTTTCACAAACCTGTCACTAAGAGGTGTATAATATTTAATAAAAAGTAGCATCTGTAATTTCTCCAAAGAAGTTCAGTGCCTGAGAAATACTCCTAAGCTGACTAGTGTTTCCACTTTTACTATATATTCCTTGTTCATACTAAAAAACTACGTAACCTTACACTTTAACTGTTTATACTCTTAAGGACTGCCAAAGATTGTTTTTGCCGAAGTGAACAAAAAATACTTGTTAATAGTAAGACTGTGATCTCCTCTCATTCCCATGGACATAGTTCTACTGAGTCCCTAAAATTGCACCCCTGGAGGTGTAGAGGGTACGTTCTAAAGACTGAGATTTACTTCAGTGATTTGTACTGGATGCCTTTTCTCCACAGGAATTTAAGGAGTAATGAGAACATGATTTTTAATTTATTTTTTTTCTACTACAAAATATTTCCCTTGAATTCTCTTTCATTTGCATATTGCTCTATGTAGGAGTTTCAGACTGAAGACAAGAGTGTTAAGTCGTGCTGCAACCTGTTTATTAAAAGGTGGTTTGTAATTTGTGCGTTTTCTTTTTCAGAGATGGTGCTCCATATTGTGAAAAGGACTACCAGGTTCTTTTTGGAGTCAAATGTGAAGCATGTCACCAATTCATTACTGGGAAAGTCCTAGAGGTAGGTGTTTTGTAAACTAGAGTTTAAGAGTTGGGCCATGTCCTGTTATATCCTCATGCGACTGCAAATGAGACAAAAATTCTCACAGGAATTTTTTTTCTCCTGATATTAGAGCAAAATTGCTAATTTTCTGAAATATTTTGAGTAATTTAGCTTTGCAGTCATCAGGAAAAGTATGTGATAGGGTATTAATTGCACTAGTTTTATGGATCTGTGGTTTCTACATTTCTCTCTTAATGATGATGAGTAAAGTCTATTGCACTGCTTATTCTGTGTCAGATTTGATATATTTATAGAGGTAATTTGAGTATTGGAGCCACCTTTGATAACCATAAGTTTGCCAAAACTTACAACATGAGATTACTCTTCTTAAATGAGGCCAAAATCAGGTGAGAGGGAGAAATGAGCTGGAGAGATAGATCACATGTTCAGAAACAAGAAGGAAGAAAGCATCTGAACCATCTCTTTTGTTGACTTTTAGTTGGAGTCCTCAACATTCACACTGAAACTGGCCACAGCTGTGTCATTGTTGAAATGTTTAAGGGGAAAAAATGCAGAGGACTTCCCTTGTCACACTGTTATCTCTTTTCCCTGTAGGAAACTCTGTTCAATGGAAAGACTCTAAGGTTTGAGCTCAGGTCTGGAGCTGGGCTGTATGACTTAACTCTAGCTTCAGGGATTTTTAATACTCCACTTTTCCGGGGGGGGGGGGGGGGGGGNGAGGGGGGGGGGGTAAGCCTTTACATAATAAAGTTTGTAGAAGTAAAGGGGAGCCATGAAGAGCTTCAGTTCCAGGTGTATATATGGTGTACAGTACTTGGTGTACTGGATGGTTTACAGTGAATAACAGAAAATAAGTGTGAAAGTGTTAGAGAAATAAAAGCAGATGGAATTTGCTAGTGAATGAGTATTACAGGTTCTCTGTGTCCCACTTACTACAGACATGAGACTATGTCAGCCCTCATATGAGAAGTTTCAGATTTGATGTAAAGTGGTGATAGCTTGTGATTTTTGTTCTGGTGGTTTCTCTGGTTCAGTATTCAGAATATTAACCAGGATGGTAGCTACCAAGTGTGGGACTTCAACATGTATGGACACCTGGTGCATGTGTCTCTGCATCTACTAGGAGGAAGTACATTTTTTTCTTTTTTTAATTAGCCAGGCTCTTATTCTGCCTCCCTTGCCATGTGTATCTAATTCCTTTGGAGAGGTGCACAGATAATTAGTGAGAACAGTCTGAGTTTTCCCTTGAGTAGGAAGGCTGTGTCTCTTGCTTTCATCAAGTGGTCTGCTACCATCTGCTTATCTATTCCTATCCACTGATCGAATTTTTCGATTTAGTAGTATGCATTGGTGACACTGTGGTTGCATTCCAATGCAGGATGCACTGCAGTAGAGAAGTAATTGGATTGGTCAGATTGGGAAGCATAAAATAATCCAAAATTATTTTAGCTACACATGATAAGTGCTCTGACCTACAGGCAATGCAACTTTTTCATAGACATGGAGATGAAAATGTAAGGTTATTGGAGTTTGTGGAGAGTTGGGAAGAAATAAGCTATTCCTATTTGGAGCCTTCAGTGTAGTGGATGTGAATATAGCAAGGCTGCACTCATGTTACTCTTCCTAGCATCAGTGAGAAAGAAACGTAGCTTTTTGAGAAGATCATAAACTATATCCTTTCAGAACTGAATACAATGAGACTAAGAAAGATGAGTTCAATTGAACTGGGACTTTAGCTTAGATCATGACTGACAGCTAAGTTCAGGTTATCAGAGACATTGTATCCTGGGCAGAACCTTGATGCGATCATTTTGACCCCAAGGTCAGTTTCTCACTCCATAGTTCTTACCCTTCTGATGGCTATTTATTACCAGAAGAGACAATATTTTGCTGAAGCAGTGAAACATGTCCAACCTCTTCAAGGGTCTACCTCTTCTAAGAGTCAGAATCAGATGAAGAAAGATTTTTCCATTTGTTCTAGACCCTGCAGAATCAGAATGTGCTGATGAGTTAGTAACAGACACTTTGAATGATCTTAATATTTCCATGTATTGATATGGATGCTAAATTCTGGGTAAGACTAGAAATTTTGCTTGAATATTTGTGGCCCTCCTTGATTATCAGAGGCACAACCCATAACAATACAGTAGAGGGCAGCAGTAGTTCTCGATATGTAACTAAGACCAAACTTCTCTAAAGCCTGTAGAAGTTGAGTTACTTTTACAGTGCAGCTTTCGAAGGCTGACTGCTACCTGAAGGGTGTAGATTGAACTAGTACTTAGAAACTTTCACCAAAAAAAATAAGTACTGTGTAGTCAAGGAGGCCCTTCAGACATGGACATAACTGCATTACAGTCTGTAGTACCAGCCTGTGTAGTCCATAAATAGAGTTCTCCAGGAGTCATCTGGGAATGCAGGTGCAGGAGAGACACTCAAGCACTTTCTGACATTGAATAGTGCTTGAAAAGATTAGAAGATACAGGTGAGAAGCTAACATTCAATAACCAGAACAGTTTATCAGAACTGTGGGCTAGTTTCTTGGGTCATCCTACAAACCTTTTTACACTGTCAGAGATGCACAGTTCCAAAGAGACAGTAAAAATGCCTCTAAATTAGACTAAAGGAGCTAGTAAGTCAAAACTTAGGGTGAGAAAATCATGTGCCAGCATGTGTGTCCCCTTTGGGCAGAAAAGGCAGTCTAAAGGATGGGGTCAGAGCATGACATAAATCCTCTGGTAATAATGGAGATGAGAGATTGGAAGGGGCCACAGAAGATAATTCATGGAACAGGATGCCACAGTTCAGGGCAGCCTGCAGGCCTGTTTGAGCCTGGACAACTAATAATCTCCTCATCCTATACAGGAAATCATCCACAACGTTTCAGTGCACCTGAAGTTTTAATTTAGAGAAAGATTCTCACCGGAGGGTTACTGTCTTCCCTCTTTGTTTTCTTTGGCAATGTTTCTTTGCCAAATTTGAGTATTTGTGATGATTTATGTAATGTGGATTGTCTCTTGTCCTGCTGCCTCTCTTGGGAAGAAAACCACATTTTCAGTGTGAAGTAGTACAATTATAGGAACTGTCTAGGTAAAGGCTGTGGCATCACTGGCCAGCCCAGGTTATAACTACTGTCTGTTGGAAAAAAAAACAAACAAACAACAAAACACTTTGTATTTTGCCTTTGGTAATAAAAATTGTAGTAGTAAATTCACCGATCAGTATGTTTAATTTTATTTGTCAATAAAGTAATTTGTTTTGTCAGGAACAGAGTTTACCATTTCAGCAGCTTCATCCAAAGATATCATTGTAAAAGACTTGAGGGAAGTGTATATAGTACATTGTATACAAACACTTTCCTCTAATGGATCCGAAGGAATTAGCATCATACAACTGTAGTACTGCTTTATTTTCTGCTTATTCTTATTATATCTGGGATAGTCTAGATGCTGTCGTGTTGGGTCGTAGGCTGGACTTGATGATCTCGGAGGTCTATTCCAGCCTCAGCAATTCTGTGACTTTGTGATTCTGTGAAAGTCCAGAAAACTGAAGGGAAATGAAAGCATAAAATTTAACTTTGGGAACACAGGCTAGCGGTATCCAGTAAAAGACTGTTTGGGTTTTTTTTTATTTAAAGAGAAATTGAGATTTTTCTGGTTTTGCAATATTGCAGGCTTGCTGCTCCTGCTCATTTTTGTCCCTCAGTATGACTTAGCACCTCTGAAAAATCAGGTTTTCAGTCTTCTACAGTGAACAGCCTGCAAGAGAGACAACCACTCCTGATGTGGACCTAAGATTCTTCATCTCAGAAGCAGCTACTCTGTGCCCCTGATAGGCACCCTCAGCAAAGCCTGTCAGAAAGGCCAAGGTTTGAGTTCAAGCCTTGAGAGGATGGACTCCCTCTAACCACTTTGTAGAGGTAACCCCTCTGCTCAGTTCAGTAGTTTTTCTAGTAATTAATTTCTTATTTTGCTAATATCCACATATCGTGGAAGAATGCTCTTTATTTTCTAGACCATAGACCTACCAGCTTTTAGTAGCCATGAAAATATGCAAGAAAAATGCCACGTGCATTTCAATCAGCTCAGATACTTCTCATGTATTATTTGGCACTTAATTTTCTATGACAAATAGTCACAAATGACAGATCAGTGCATGCCAACCCAATGATGTGATAACTATCCAATATGAAATAGATATTACAACTTTCTTGAGCATACTTGATACTTTAATGTTGAGTATTTCAGGAAATGTTGTCAAGGCAATAGAGATCAGTGTTCTTCCATGAATTTCTCCAGCAAAATGGAGGCTTTATTTAGGAAAAATTTCTCGTTTCCCATCAACTCTAGTGAAAAATGTTTTTATCAGACAGTAATGGCATGGTGAGAATGAGAACTTCCACATGGACTTTCCACTAAGCTATTGCTTTCATAGCTTCAAGGCCTGCTATTTGAAAGATGCCCATCTGATCCTAATCCTGCAAATTTCCATGTAGACATGTGTAACTCCACAAATCTGAGTAAACTTCAGCACATATTTAGCTATTTGAGAGATGCTGGCCTAAATGATTTTTTTCTAATGTGGTTATCATACACAAATATTCCTCCAGGGCTTAATTTGAAGTATGTTGAATCAGTGAGCAGCTTTCCATTGACTTCAGAGAATGGTGGATCATGCCTGTATTCACTGATTATCTAAAGTATTTTGCAAAACTTCTAAGTAAAATTCCTTTAGTTGTGCAGAAAGAAGACATCAGGGCAGAAACAGGTGGATATTTTGTACAAAATCATCCAGAAAGCCTCAGAATAATACTCACTTTTTGGGTTATTACTGATATGAACAGGATTTGATCTCATGATCTAGAGATAAAGATGGATATACCTGCTATCAAAGCCCTCAACCATCTTGCGACTCTGCCCATTTATTTTTATAGCAGTACTTGCTTAATATTCACTTGCAAATAAAAAGCCATTGTGTGATTCCTCCTGGCTGTGCATAGCTCGAGTTCCTGTTCTGCTGGGCTGCTGCCTGCTCGGTGTTTGCTTCCTGTGCACTGTTGAAACTTGCACCCCACCTTGTAAGCAGTGGCGTAACGCCATTTGAACAGATGGACCTGAAAGGAGAAATGCCAGGCCACCAGAAGGCTCCCTTGACTTCAGCCTGCAAGGTCAACTTCTAATGTGTTTTTGATACTGTAATTTATGCTGAGCTTTCCCCGATTTTAAAGAGGAGTAGTCATTTAAGATGTGGTATTTAATGTGAAGGAGGCTTAGTACTTATAGATACTGTTACTTTAATGTGCCAGATTTTTAAGATGTCTCATCATGAAAGATGTTGGTTCTGGAGACACCTTGACTTCTGAAGTTAGAAATAAATAACAATAATTAGGGGGAGAGGAGAGGGAGGTAAAAACCAAGCAAAGTGTATGGAAACTGTGTCCATGTTTTAAAGGCAAAGAACATGAGCCAGAAGAGCCTGTAAGTTTCTTCAAATATTGTGTTCTGAGCTAGATTTAGAAACCTGTGCTGAGAGGGGTTCAGAGAAGTTTCTTCTGATTCTTTACATGTGAATGAGGCGGTTCTAAATAAATACCAAAGAGCTGACAGAACAACATTGCTAGTTCCCATACAAACTATAAATTCTTTATTCAAACAATGCCTGTTTATGTTGTCCAAGGATGTGTCTTCCATCAACACTTACCCAAGCAAGAACTTTCCTCACGTGTGTGTTAGTATTCAGATGCTTCAGTTGATTCACTTTCAGGAGAAGTCAGTAGCCTACATGTTTAAGTAATTTATTTTAAGGAGATTGAGGCTTACAGCTCATGTGAAAATGTCACCCTTCTCTGCAAAGATCAGAGTACATGCAGTACAGAGTTTAGTTAGGTGCTTCAGTACATTCATGTGTCTGGTTTTGCGTTCCTATTAACAGTATGCTTTCTAGATTGGAGAACCATGTAGACAATCCCTTAAAACAAACAGGGATTTATTTCAATTTCATTCAGAAATATTAAATGAAAGGGTAACACATTCTTCTGCTAAACAAAATATTTATCAAGGCTATTTTCATAGTAGTTATGCAGGAAGTATCACAAAGTGTGTCACTGGATTTTAATGATGCAACTTGTACTGGTAATATAGGTTGAGCTAATGTAAAATTTTAAGCACATTATAAATGAAGCAATTGATGAACTGAACAGAGACTGATGATATTATGGATCCAAACAGATTTGGTTTTGGTAGTATGGTAAAGTTGTGGTAAAATGGTATCCCTGAAAAATGTATTACATTTCTGTTTTCATAGCACTAGCATCTATTGCTTTGGGTGTTACAGGCTTAGGAGAGACTTTGCTCTCAACTAGTATCTCCCAGTCACTATTGTCATCTTCACACACTGTAAAAATGCCGGGGAAAAGGCTACGCAGCAAATGGGAAGGAGCAGTGTTTAGTGCATGCTTTGTTAATTCTGTGATTTGCTTTGTTTGTGTTCAGTTTTACTGCTTTCATAATAAATGAGAAAACATGGATGTGTTGCCTGGGTGTCCCAGGTAAGGGATAAGAAGAAGCTGAAGCATATGCTATGATCATTTGTCCTCTTAGTCAGACAGGTCTCTATGGCAGAATACAGGACTCTTTTGACTATGGAAAATACCTAATTGAGAGATCAGATCAGTGCACAGGGCCAACTGTAAATTCATCAAATGTTTGTAGACTGTGTCTGCGATATCACCCAAATGTGCAAATAGGATAAAGGGATACGAGTACCAGTATGAGAAGTGCCCCCCCCCCACTCTGCCTGCGTTAATCTGAACTGGACTAGAATACAATCTCAGTGTAACTAAGTGTTTCTGACAAAACTAGACTAACACCCAGGAGGCTGTATGAATTTTTCAGAAGCCATGGAAGTAATATTTAATAACTTCCAGAGAAAGCGAGCGCTAATTTAATACCCAGCAGACGCCTCCCCCCAAGGGAAAAGTATTCTGAGTTGTATCAACACCAAACAGTGACATATAAGTGATGAAAAATGGTCCTGCCCCTGCCTGGGCCGGCATTCTTCCCTCTTGTCCTTTTTTCGGAATGGGTTGGCCAAGTTACTGCTGGAGTGGGTTTAATGTGCAGGGAGGATTATTTGCTTGTTTTGGTGGGTGTGTGCAGGAGAGAGCGTGAGTGCGAGCAGAGGAGGAGTGAGGCTCAGGGCTGGGCGGGAGCTGGTTTGCTGAGAGCAAGAGCCGTCTGCACATCGCTTCTGGTAGCGTGAGGGAGTCTGCCCGGCGGGCTGAGGACAGAATGGGCTTAGACTGAAGAATTACTGTCAGAAGGTAAACCCCTTTCTGTGAAACTAGATCTGAACTGGAAAGGATCGTGGCTTTCTTTTGGTGGGGAGAGTGGGATGTGATTTTGTGATGTGACCGACTAGCTTGCCGCTGGTCCTTGTACTTTTGTTCCTGTGCACCAGCAGGATCTCTTTTTAAAAGGGCTGTCTTTAGGTAGTGAGAGTGCAGCCAAAATATCTTTAAACTGCCAAGAACAGGGGAGAATGGCACAGAGGTTGGGCTGTTTCTGATTGCAACTGATTGCTCTGTATGGAGGAACAATATGATTCTTTATCTTGAATAATTCTTAATATAGTTCATTGGCTCTTTTGATCACTTCTGGAGATTTGTTGCATAGAAATAAAGTTGCAGTTTATTTCCAGTTTCCCTGCTTTTTGCTGAGAAACGAGTTTTATCAGTTAATGTAAAATGCTGGTTTTTTTTTTTTTCCTAGTGTGATATTTGTTTGCATAAGAATGGGGAAACGAAAAGTTTAATAATAACTCAGGATGTGGGTAAATGGTTCAGACAGGTTGTCTACATAGCTGAGTGTTCACTGAAGATTTCACTTACTTTACCCTTCCCTGGTGAAAAATATGCTAGTGTAAATTCCTAGAACACTACAGCATGCACAGGGTCAAAAATATGTTATTTATCTGGAAGTATGTTTATTCTGTAAGTTTCTTCATGTAAAAAACCTTCTAACAGGATTTTGGTGAATCTGCCCTCCCGT
>VWZK01006931.1:0-118659 GCA_013396935.1 Baryphthengus martii
TCTAGCCTGTCTAGATCTTGCTGGATGGCCACACAGCCTTCTATTGTGTCTGCCACCCCTCCCAGTTTCATAATCATCAGCGAACTTGCTGAGGGTCCCCTCATCCAGGTCATTGATGAAGATATTGAACAAAACAACCAAGTACCGATCCCTGGGGAACACTGCTGGCCACAGGCCTCCAACTTGACTGTGCTGCTGATCCCAACCCTCTGAACTCTGTTGTTGAGAGTTTTCAATCCACCTCAAGTCCAATCCTCTATCCCACGTTTCTTGAGGTTTTTCGACAAGCCTTACTGAAGTCAAGGTATATGACATTACTGCTTTCCTTTCATCTACCCATTTGGTCATGCCTTCATAGAAGGATATCAGATTATCAGGTAACTAACACATTGACAGTGAATAGGTTTCATATTTGATTCTATGTCTGTGCAGTAGACTGCAGTCCAAGTCCTGCTCAGCTTGGTTGAGTGCTCAGTTTTAATCAACAGCCTATTTATGTGGCACAGCAGTACTGAGGTATATTGCGTTGAACATATACTACTTTCTCTTATCTTTGGTAGTTTCCTCCTTCAAATACATAAGTGTAGTAAAATCTGACTTGTGTAGGTTGAAGCAAAGTAATCAATCTGTATGCAGCAATAACCTCATTTTCTCAGAAAGAATCAACAGCAATAAATAAATCTTAACAGTTTCTTGAGCTAATGTAGCCAGAGCTGAGGGATAAACCTGTTTTCACAACCCTGTTTTAGAGACTAGTCATCTTAATGAGTGTCAGTTCTTCAGCAAGCAGAAATCTTGCTTATAAGATAGAAACCCATGGTCTTGTGTTTAACACAGAGATTAAGGTTCCACTACTGAATAGTAGTAATGCAAAACATTCTCAGAAAAGTTGTTAGTGTAGACAGTGCAGTATATGCATAATGTCCCAGTTGAAAGAGTTACCTGAGCCAACCAGGAAAGGGAGAGAAAGAGTCATATTAAGGATTATACCTTAACCCTACTCTCCTCCCATCGTTTATTTTCCGCTATTATTGGACATTCAGCCTTTGCAAGGGCCGAAAGGGGAACTCCTTGCTTGGACAGAAGCTACTGTCTCTTGTGTGCCCACAGAGTTGGTATAGACGTTCTTCCCTGATCAGCAATCCTACTCTGACCAGAGAAGGAAAGTTCCTCTCCCTTCCTGGCATTAGAATAGGATTGAGCTCAGAGGCCTGTAGGTGGGCTCATACTAATCATCAGCCATCCAGACTGCTCTCAGATAGTCTGTGTACTGAGAACTGGACTGTAGACCATCCTGGACTCTCATGCCATACTCTGGAAGGTCTGTTGAACTTATCTCCTTGTGGTAGGATTCAGCATAAGGAGACTTGCAGTGTCACCTTTCCAACCCCCTCTTGGTTCCTTTCCTGTCCAGGAGAGAAAAGGCATCTGCAATAAAGCTATATTACAGCTCCACTTTGATACGGAGTATTGTGTAGATAGCTGCAATGTGGGTAAAAAGTTTGATATGTACCTGAGAGGCCTTGCAGACAGCTTCTAAATTGACTCTAATCATCAGAGTAGATCTACATGTAATAATCACTCGATGAGTTGGCTTTGATTTTTGTTTGTTTTTTTTAATCAAGGAGTAAAAAGAAGCCAAATTCAGATCACATAATTTTAAGCTGTGTGTATTCCTGCCTGTAAAATTTATATTTATTGAGATGTGAGCAGACAGCTAAGTCTAATTTGAACGAAACTGGAATCCATAAGAATTGAAAACTTCATTAATATTCCCTATCGCAGTGGTATGATGACCTCTAAACACAAATACATATGCAAATGCTCTAAAGCAGGGCTTAGATATGGGATTGAAATCTCTGTCTGAGCAAGAATGCACATGGTTATGTAATTTGTACACAAAATCAAGTTATGCACCAGAAGTTTTTGCAAATATATGTGCTGCTAGCATTTCACTATGGGCTTCTTGAAACAATTTTCTGCTAGTATTCCCCCATCAGTTTCTCCTGTGCATAGAGGAAAAACTTGATGAGACAATTTCATTTTGAAGGGTTTACCTGAGAACACTTGTTCTTGCCTTTTAGAAACAACCATTTTGTGACTGTACCAAGAACCATGGCTGTAGGGACAACACCAGACATAGCTGCCCACATCAAATCTAAGCCTGGGAGACCCATGAAGCTATTTTTTCCCCAGGGCTGCAGAACTGTGGCCTCTGACAGTACAGAACTGGAGAGAACTGGTCAGTGTTATTTTTTTATGTTCATGTCCATGTTTTGTGTGCCTTGCTTTGGTGCCCCAACAACCATCTTTCACCAACTGTGTAGGGAGACCAAATTCTGAAGAGAAACAGCTCTGTAGATTTTTTTCCTGGATTAAATTGCTGAAATCTAAAAGGTCCTGTGCTGCATGAAATAGGATGAGGGTACAAGACCTTATAGACCTACATGGGTAGCCGCGAGTGCTCTCCTGTGTTAGATGCACACATTCTTACCTCTTCTGCTCAAATACAGCGTGACAACACTGCAAAACTGTTTTTCTCCAGAGATATTAATATTTAAACCAAGTTTTGCTGATGACTTAGCACTATTCGGAGATGAACTGAAATCAACTGAAGCTAGGGGAAATCAAATCAACTTCTTATTAGTTTTGGTGACATAATTTGAACAAAGAGCAGCTGAATGTGTTCAGTGAATGCAGCCCAGGGTATTCTTCCTTATTATGAACCCTACGAGGTGAATTCACTTAAAATATGGGGAAATATCATTCTGCCTGGACTGTAGGAAGTGCATGAGACCAGTGGGAAGGAAGACAAGCACTTATCAGTGAAAGGAGATTTGTCTAATTGAAAAGTGTATCACTGCCTACGTGATGGCAAGAATAGTGGGCTTCTGCATGCAGAGAGCATGGCATTTCTGGTTCACCTTGGTGGTGCGCTGAGCCTAGCCACCCTGCACTGAAAAAGACAAGAGCGCAGGACATGTCCCCACAGGGCTGATTGATAGTGCAGTTGATAACAGAATGCATGAATGAGTAAATCAAATGCTGTGCCCATACTAAAGAGTTGTGTGTACCTAGGCTCCTCTCATCCAGACAGAAGAACTTGGGAATCAAAGTATGTTTTAAGTTTCCTCTATTTTTGCAAGTTCTTACTTTGCATTGTTGGTGAGACAGCGATTCTGAACAAACAGGCACAAATACTCAACTGTAACAGTTTATTTGCTCAACTATATCCAAACTTCCACACAGGACAGCATGTGCAGGTAAGTCAGAGAAAGAAGCCAGAGTGGTTAAGAAGAAAAGCTTCCCTTTACTGATGGAATATCTAGTTTCAGTGCGTACTTAATAGTAATGAAATTAGCTATCTGACATCAGCATCGGAAGTGTACTTGTTCTCAGGGTGTTATGACCCGTAATGCTGATGCAAATCTCCACTTCAGCTAGATGTGGAGACCCAGGAGGACAAGTTTTTCTGGTAATTGAACAACGTTGCTGTGTGCCATGAAATTAGTCACTGATCTAGAAGATAAGGATTTTTCCACTGTGTTCCTAGGCTAGAAGGAAGATGGAATGACGGAAGGACTGAAGACGACCATCTTGCCAGTCCTCCTCCTGCCTTTGGTTTCAAAAGCGCACCCTACTTTCTGGTATTTCAGTCTGAAGCACCTTATTCTTCCCACTCACATATTCTTGAATGGCTGCTATTTCATATCCACCTTCTCCTGTCTCTCATTCTTGCCTCAGTTCCCTCCCCTCTGCTGGGGATGCCTGTTTTGATGCTACTGTGTTTGGCTACTTTTTCCCAGACATGCTTGCCTTTTCACACAAATTTCCTCCTTCCCTCAACTTAACTATCCCTTACTTTTTTTTCCCCTCAAATCCCACCATGAGAGCCAGCTCTCCTGCAATGGCTGTTTTGCATCAAATGATCACATCCAGCAGGAAAGTTGCAGCCGCTGGGAGGTACAGCAGGCAAGCTGAAATCTGTAGTCTCATGATATTCTTCTTCCTCCACTGCTGGCCATCATAGATTTTTGATGCATGTTAGACAATAAAGTAGGAAAGGTCAAAATTATAAGCCTGCTGGTATTAATAGTAAATGCTGTAGACCTGCGTCTAGGGCACTGTCACAACTTAAAGGGTTACTGTGACGTTGGGTTTGCACGATTTCATAATATCCAAGGACACAGAAGCTTTATTTTCTTAATATATTATAATAATTTGCAGCAGTCTGTTAGTAGAACAAGTATACTTATGATTAATAAGGTAAATTATATACATATAAAGTTATTACAAAATTAGTACTAGAAAAGCATGTATATATATTTCAATGGCAACAGTAATCAATAGTAGTGGCTAGTATGTATTTAAATACTACATTTTACTAGGAAATTATAGCTAGTAAAGCAGTAAATACAGTTATGAATAATTATTTATGTGCATGCTTATATATATTATTCAGAATAGTATCAGTATGACACTCACCAAACTGCTCTCAGTAGTAGGACCTCAAAATCAATGACGGACAAAGTCTCACTTCAAAAATGACCCATGTCACAGAGTCTACAGTCAGTTAAGTGTCCCCAGTGATCATTGAACTTGTCCAGGAAATCTCGTAGAAATGTTTGTGCAGGGGGAGATGTCAGACAAAAAGTCTCCATTTTGGGTAGAGAGCAAGTCAAATTTATATCACAAGGTTTTAAGGCAGTGTAGCTAACCACCTGGGGCAGCAAATAAATGCTGGTAATTTCTATTTTTCATCTGGGACAGCCAATAGACTATGACTCTCACAGACTAATTTTTATGTCTGCGAACTCTTTTCCTGTTATTTCAGCTAGAACACCCCCAGCAGAAGTTGCCGATTCCTATTTCCTCAGGACCTTTTCCCTTTTTCCAAGTATTTTTTCACCTTTCCAAGTTGTAAGTTGCTGTTGCAGTTTCTTGGTTTTGTGCCTATCACTAGTATCTCAGGATATCTCTGGTTTTTAAGTTCCTGGCTGCACTTCAAATGTTCCTGCTGTGCTTCTCTACTATTTTTGCACAGGCCTAACTCCCAAGCTAGCAATTCCTAGATGGGCAGCATTTCCTCTACCAGTATTTTCTGCCATATAACCAGGTCACCTTTATGACTCTTCCCATCAGCAACCCAAGCCCTTGGGTCTTGAAAAAGCAACAGCATTCAGTAATTTTCCAGGGTGCCTTCATGCTAACCCTGAAGAAGAAAAGGTAGAAAAGATGCCCTAAAGTTTGTCTCCCTTTATATACTGGACAAGATCAGCCATTATTGGAATCAAAAGTAAATACCGAGGGCCTTAGTCACTTTTGGAATATCTGAGAGCTAATGAACAATTGAGAAGTGGCCAAAATACAGAACAGCATTAATCATCAGGGTGCAGACTAGCCAGGGAATCAGTAAAGCTGTGGCGCTTAAAACTCACCTTAAGGAGGAAATATATTTGAGTTTGTCTTTTTCTGCTCAGACTATGTCTCTGGGAATTTTCAGCTTGCATTGAGGAAACAGTGAACAGAAGGGTTCTGGAATTGAACTGTTGCATCTTCATACTTAAAATGTAGTCATATCAATCAAAAAAAAAAAAAAGAAAAGAAAAATATCTGGACAACACTTTTGGCTGCATTTTCTGGTGCATAATAGCATCATTAAGATACTATGCACTGCACCGTCAATATCCCCAACAGAATGCCCCATGTAAGTACAGAATAGGTCAAAAAATAAATTTTATGTGGGGTCAGAACCACTCAACACAATGGAAGGTATATTCATCACCAGTAGGCACTGGTGGAGTAGTGCATGCTAACAGAGCATTGCAGCTGGGGAGACCCGGAGTCATTTTCTGAGTCATGTACATTGCTCAATTTTTCAATCCACGTTCCAGTAATGCTTTTCTCCCTCATGGGATGGGACAATTTAAAGATAGGTGCTGAAAGTATGAAAGATAGTAAGATCTCTATGTTGCTGAAATACCACAGCAGTGACGTTTGTGCCAGTATTTAGATTGCATCTTTACTGTAAAGAGCTTTCTTTCTAGAGATTTCTCACTCTCTGAGTTATCTCCAAAATCATAACTCATTGTTCACGAACAAGAACAATGAGATGTATGTTTATGCAGTCTTAGAGATGATGAAAGTCATGATCCCAAGGCTATCCAGCAATAAAGTCTTATTCAACACAGTGGAAACCTTCTGACAAGAAGATGCTCCTTTTTCTGAGGCCACTTTAGGATCTGCAAGAGAATTCTTCAGGAGGGTTATCAGAAAGCACATGGCAAGTATGTGCTGCTTGCGTGAGGGGAAGGGAGTTAGTCTGAATTAAGCAGTACCCAGAAATACATAATGTGTCCTGGGGGCTGATGCAGGATGTTGGTGCGAGGTGTCAAATGAAGAAGGATTTAAATAGAGCCAGTAGAATTTATCTGAGCAGGGCTTTCTGACAATATTTCTTTGCCCTCTGGCCCTCAGTTTTAATTGCCTCATTCACACTATTACACAATTATCCACAAAACTGGCTAAGGGATTTCTGAGAGGATTAGCAAGATAACCCCTTAGGACATACTGTGGTTATGCCCGACTCATCATACTCTGGAAAGGTAAAGGAGGGATCACTAAAGATACCATTCACTCCAAACATCTGCACTGGGGAAGAATCAAATCTTAAATCTTCTTCAGTAGCTGTTCAGTGGAAACATAGCAAACAGTACAGTGAATCACCACCGTCCCTACAGCAATTTTTTTTGCATAATCAAAGATTCCTACAGCAAACCCAAATCTTTCCTCCTAAATCATATTTTCTAAATCTCTTAGCCCTCTTGTAAGTTCCAATAGTTTTACACTTCTTCATTGTATAAAGGTCACAACTCTTCCAACTGTGGATTTGTCTATAACAAATAGAGCAGCATCATTATTTCGTTATATGTGTAACTCCCCTTTCATAGCAAAAAACCCCAAACAACAGAATCACAGAACCAGAATTGTCTTTTTTTCACTCTACAAGTTCACAGTTGACTCTTTTTTTGTGTGTGTTTTTTTTTTTCCGTTATGGATACATCACACTCCGTAGCATTGCTCACTGCTACATCATTTCCCATTTTCAACTCATTCATTTAATGTCTTCCTTGATGCACCATTTTTGTCTCCTCTTCACAGAAATCTACTTTTAAGAGTTCATACTATTCTTTTCCAGCTTATCAAGATAAATTTTAATTTTGAACTTGTCCTCCAGAGTGCTTCCACACTTTACTGCTTCATGCCATCTGGACATTTATATGCATTTTCAATTCATTAACAGTCCATAAAAAATATATGGTTAGTGGGATCAGAGCAGGTTTCTGCTGGACTCTATCCTTTTCAGTGTGACGAAAAGACTGATAACTACTCTTTCAATTCAGTTTAAATGTGTATTCTTTCAGCTTACTGTTGCAGCTGCCTTCTTTTTACAGCCCTCACAGTCATTTTATTTTCCATCATCTTTATAGATTGCTCTGTCTCATATGCAAGTCTAAGGGAAGATGAGAAGGAGACTGAATTAACAGTGAAGTCCAACAGATGGTTTTCCTAAACAAGCAGATCTGCGGTAAGAAGAAAACAATTATATGTCCTCACTGAGGTAAAGTCACCAAAGCACTGGGCAAAGAAAAGATCATCACTGAAATCTTAAAGGACACGGCAGTACAATGACATCACTGTTCTTTACTTGAAAGCATTAGCCCAGTGTTGTGAGGTTCAGATGGGCAGCATGTGAGCTGTGCTTTAGTAGCTCCAATTCCATTACAAATAAGAAGGTGGAAAAAAGAGGCATTGGTTACTTAGAGGACAAGGTACACTTCAGAGTCACAGAAATACTGGAAGGGACCTCAAGAGGTTATACAGCCCTGTTTCCCACTGAAAACAGGACCTGCACCAATGCAGAATTAGCACTTCTGGCTTCATTCAGCCAAATTCTGAAAACCTCCAAGGGTGGAGGCTGCTCAATTGTTTCAGGGATCTGTTCCAAGGCTGTGACATCTTCCTAGTACTAGAGTACTTCCTAATGTCCAGTCCCATTTGCTTGGTGCCATGATAATTTACCAAGGGAACCATGATGGAGGTGGATGGTCATCTCTCTGAACAAAACCAGCGTATTCACAGATGGTAAAAGCTTGTAGGGTTAAAGATGTAACAACAGCTGTTAAAACAAAGACAAGTTGCTTCACAGGACTCTGTGATGAAAGATGGCAGTGCAGCACTGCTCCATCCTATCTATCATCTCTATAGCCCGTAAGCTGACTCATCTAGACCTGCTATCGCACCATTATCTTTGACTGTAGAAAGCTCATGACACTATGAAGATGAGATCTGGTAGTTGTCTGATAGGTGGAAACATGTGGCAACATCTTACAAGTGGTAGCTGCAGTAAAGGTGGCTGTAATATTGTGCTCAGGGCAGTGACAACCCTGTTGCCCTGCTGATTTGAACATATCCGTTTTCCAGAAGCAAAATTCTACTTAAAGACAAAGGGACTTAAAACCCAAGATCTCTTTGTATGTGTGCCCTCCAGCAGTATTTGGCATTTCTCTATCATACCTTACAGTGGCATCATTCATCTTCATGGTATTGACAGTACCGTTGAGGTCTTTACTCTAGAATTCTCATAATATTTTACTGCAAATTCATTCTGAAATTAAATGGTTAGCAAATGATCAGTCTCTTTAATCATAAAAAAGAAAATACGTAAAAAAATCAGGCCCTTTCATTTAACTTCTTTGACTTTCTTCCACAAGTCTGAGAAAAACAACAGTGACTGGAAATAATATGAATAATTCGCTCCAAAAGTACAATAATAATTGTAAAATACAAATATTGAATTTTAAATTTTTCATAAAACTACCAAGTCCTCTGGCTTTTGTGTTTTATGTACATCATATATAGCAGAAAAGAAGGTATAACTTGATCATACAGAATAAAAAAAGTAATTTTCCAACCATGCAATATAGATACATATGCAATATAGGTACATAATTTTTTTTTTTTTATTTTCTGCAAGTGAAGGAAAAAGTTATAAAGAAAATAGGCACAAATATTCAAAGGTGCTGCTTTCCTCTTAGGAAGTGTGTAATGCCCTCAAATATGACTTTTGGCAGTAGGTATTCATAGGAGCTTTGTGCCTTATTTGAAATTTGATATTCACTTCTCAGGATTTTCCTAGTATTTCCCAGATTGAAAATGACATTGTTTCTGATTAAGTCTGTAGAGCCTTCTTGAGGCTTATTTTGAGGGGATAGGAAACAGGCATACTTCAGCCCCAGGGAGAAGGTTGGAATAAAAAGTCCAGATTGGCGAGAATGAAAGGTTTACTTTTTCCAACAAAAATAGTTTCATATTAAAATTGGTAATAGGCCAGGACTGATGAATTTATGCTGGTTGATGAAGCTCTTAACATGAGCCAGCAATATGCGCTGGCAGGCCAAAAATCCAACCGTATCCTGGGCTGCACCAAAAAATATGTGGCCAGCAGGTCAAGGGAAGTGATTCTGTTACTCTACTCTGCTCTTGTGAGACCCCACCTGGAGTTCTGCATCCAACTCTGGAGCCACCAACACAAGAATGACATGAATCTGTTAGAGAGGGTTCAGAGGAGGGCCACAAAGACTATTAAAGGGCTGGAGGACCTCCCCTACAAGGACAGGATGAGGGAGTTGAGTCTCTCCAGCCTCAAGAGGAGAAGGGTCCAGGGAGACCTTATAGCGGCCTTCCAGTACCTGATGAGGGCCTACAAGAAAGCTGGAGAGGGAATTTTTTTAAGGACTGTGATGATAGGACAAGGAGCAATGGTTTTAAACTAAAGCAGGGTAGATTTAGACATTAGGAAGAAGCTCTCTACTATGAGGTTGGTGAGACACTGGAACAGGTTGCCTAGAGAAGTTGTGGATGCTTCATCCCTGGAAGTGTTTAAGACCAGGCTGGAAGAGGCTCTGAGCAACCTAGTCTAGTGGGAGGTGTCCCTGCCGGTGGCAGGGGGGTTGGAACTAGATGATCTTTAAGGTCCCTTCCAACTCAAGCCTTTCTCATGTTTTAGGAGGCAGAAGGAATTTTAAAATGAACAGGTTAATGCAGCAAAAAATACTTTTATTTTTCCTGGCAAATAAGCTAACACTAGCACCAAGCTTGATTTTCCTCTGCTATTTGCACTGACAAGACTGGCAGTAGCTCTGTCAAAATCCAGAAAATGACAGTCATATCGTAGTGCAGGAGGACAGGGAAACGAGGGATCTATACCTTGATTCAAATTTTAAAATGCTAATGCAGTGCAGATCTGTCTTCTGGATGTTCCTTTCCAGTAAAAGAGCTAACGTTGGAGTGAAAATTCAGCCCGCGCCCTGTTTTTCAGAATTTTGTCATTGCAATTGTGTAAGCGTGGTAGGTATTTAAACTCTGTGAAGAAATGCCCTGGTTCTTCTTGTGTATGCTGTTCATTAACATTTAGAAAATGGGCAAGGTTTTTTCCTCAGTAAATGCCAAGAAAAAATATGCACTTGATTTTTCCCCTACAACACACACCTCCTATCCTAGTATTTTGTGCTATAATTAAACTTCGAATGAAAGCATGGAACAGGTCACCATATTGAAAACGCCTCCTCAGAAATCAATGAGTGTTTCCTATTCTGGATTGCATTACAGATAAGAATGCTGCAGTAATCCTTTTCATGAGGGAAAAATGTAGAGACTTTTATATAGCACTATAAATGATGTCTCTCCAGAGTGAGCAGCAGCATTTCTCAAATAGCTGCTAATAAGACTAAATATGGTAGAGCATTGCAGTGAATCACAGTGTTGTATTGGCTTATGCAACTCTCTAAGGTCACTTACGTAAAAGAAGTGAAGAACTGAAGCACAAGCAAGTTCCTCAATTAATTTGTAAGGCACGCAAGTGGCATTCAGAGAGAAAACTTCTTATGGCTGGTTGTTGCAATAGGATGCAAGACTGACAACCAGTGTAATTGTTCTTTGAGTTTCCTGAGCTCATCTAAAACAACCACTGGATCCATGTGCTGTCTGTAATAATGCTAATAGAAGCCACTCAGTTGTCTGTTGGGTCCATACTGATCTCAAACTGAAGGGAGGGTGCTGCTATGGCTCAAGTTATTCAGCTGATTCTAAAATTGTTCTGGTGGGGAGTACAGGAAAAAGGAGGAAGTAAATGCTCCAAGAAATGTCATAACACGAAAAGTGAGATCAAGAGCCTCTCCCAGTAAGTTTAGAAAGCGTTGGCCTCTTCTGTCCCTAAATACTATTCACCTATTTGCACCTCTAAAAATTACATTGCTGTCCATTTGTGCTGTTTAATAAAAGGAGTAAAACTCTGGGTTGTTCATGATAACTGAATTGCCTGTTTTCTGTGTTTCAAAGCCATTCAGAATTATCCAAAGGAATAGGAAGAGAGGATCCATAACATTCAATAACAGATATCACTTGAAAATTGGGCTGCAGTAGAAACACATCAGAGCTTATTAAAAGTGGGGATATCCATGTTGTGCAACTTTTCATTTTTGTCCTTTAAGGAGTTTATATACGTAGGCATTTGTGTAAAGTGATTCAGATTCTGTGCAAGAAGGAACTATATTGAAGACTAGCTGATTATTTAAGAAGTTTCTTCTTGCATCCATTAGTTGCAGCTAAGCTTATAACAAATCAGCCAGTGAGTTAATTACTGGCATTGTGGATGACAATGCAAGTTGAATGTTTGCTTTAAAAGCACTGTAGTACTTCCCTGCAAGATCAAAAGGGAAGAGAACTACTATACAGAGCTTTTTCAGCCTAGTCTCTGTACTCACAATCTGTCTAGTCACCATTATGTTTCAGAGACATGACAGATGCCCAGACGGACTGAGAAAAGATTTTTTTACTCTGTGACATATTCTTCTCTGTGCTCTGTTGAGGAGGATGCAGCTCACTGGAGAAGAGCTAGATAAGCTTTAAATTAAAAAATGTGAATCACTGAAGTGTTTTAAAGGTTGTGTTTCCATGCTGGACCAGAGAAAAAGATCCTTAGACCCTAGCTCAGCTCTTCAGAAGGATGTGGGCAGCTGTTACTATTGATCCAAGCCATCAGTGAAGGGATAACACAAAACAGCTCACGGGCTGTTGTTTCATAGACATCCTTAGGATAGAGGAGAAAGTCATGAGATGGACTTCTGCTAACCCTTCTCAAAGGATCAGGATATAATTGCTGTTTACACAACTCATTCTGTTGCATACATTTTCCTTAATTTCCAGCTGTGCTATCTTGCACTTGTTTTGCAGAAAGCTTCAAATGCTTGTGAGTGGAGGTACTCTGCCTGGTAAGGGTGCCCAGAGATAATGGATTTCATTTTCTCAGATGCTGAGAGATGGGACGGGGACCCTTGGGGGTGGCCATGCTTGTTTGTCAGGAGAGATCCTGTATGCTCATTCCTCAGTGCTTTTTGTTGCTGTCAGCCACAGTAGATTTCAGTGTGATTTATTCACTAACTACAATTTAGATTAATCAAAGTTACTGTGAGCATACTCATGGCACTTTCTGGTAAACACTGTGGTGCTTTCCTCATACCTTTAGAAAATCTATTATAAAATGTACACATATGGCATCAAGATGTGTACATTTTATAATAGATTTTAATTCTGCCTGAGAAAAGCCAAACTAATGAGAGCACAGTCCACAAGTTTCATCCCATCCAACAGGATCAGCTATTTGTTTATAAGAAGCTGTGGCTTGTCACATCTCTCCGCTCTGTTCAAAAGGTTATATTACAAAGAAATTAAAGAACAGTGCTGATGAGAACACCATCATACGTCAATGTGGTGCCTGAATGTGCTGGGGCAGGATTTACAACTGAAATATTTAACTTAGAGTATAAATTCTTTCACATGTAGACTATAAACTCTGTCAGGTTAGAGCCTGGCACCATGTGTCCCTGATCATGATACAGGCCAGAACTGCAGTATAAATTTATTAAAAAAAAAAAAAAAAAAAAAAAAAGAAAAAAAAAGAGTTTATAATAAAATGCGTCAGTAGTAGGAGGAAGCCTAAGAATAGGTTGAAAATATTACAACATAGCAATGGACTATGACAAACTGCTTACATCTGTCATAGTTTATTATTGTACAATGATTAACTCAACATCATCACAAGGTAAGAGATGCTTTTTCAGTATTTATGTCTACAAAGGTTTGGAGGGGGAAGGTCTTCTATCCATGGGTCTCTAGGGAGGGAATGCCATAATGAAATCGTCTCAGGCAGGATGACAGAGTGCTGCTGAAGGTACCTTTTTCAAATTTCTCTTTTACCAGAGTTTATTTAAAAGGGAGGATCTATCTGACTACTTTCTTATAAACATCCTGCTGGCTCTTGTCCAGGCCTTGAAATATGGTTTGAATCATTTATATTCCGGAAGGACTGGAAAAAAAGGTTTATTTTGGCAAAGCCATCCCCATGAACAAGCCCCAGTTTGAGTAATTTGTCTTCCTAAGTTTTAAATATAAGGTAGTATAGATAGAAAGGAGAAATTCAAGAGAGTGAGCTAAACAGAGGAGAAAGAACCTACACGAGCAATAAAAAGGTAAGAAAAGAAGACATGTAATTAGTTTACTTAGCTCTTTTTCATTTGAAAAGGAGCTTTTGATTTGATTTTCTGTTGTTTAAAAACTGTTCTGAAAGGTGTGAAACAGCATGAATCCATTTTTCACCATTTCATGTTGTCTGAGAAGTGTCACAGCACGAAGGATAGAAAGAGAGACATGCAAAGAGCAAAAAACGAGCAGAGGGTGACCAGAAGAAAAATAACTGCCAACAGTTTTGCAGCATAGAAGAAAGTAAAGAAAGGTGAAGAATGGGCAGGCTACAAGGATGTGTCCCTTCTTTCTCCCAGGCACCATGGCTGGGGTGTAAGAAATTATGATTGCTACATTTGAGCCATTCATTATTAACCTTAAATCTGTGAAAAACACTTGTGATGAGGATCACTTGTAGGCATGTATCAACACTAGCTATCACAATTTCCTTCATTTGTTAACACCCTCGGAAAATACTATGACTCAAGCGAGAAAAGTTCAGTATTCTCAAGCTCTGTGAGAAATACAGGGAAAAAGTCTGGTTTTTCCCCTGGAAAATAAAGGGGAAAAAATCTGAGGTCAGACTTAACACAGTCCTGCAAATAATGAATAAAAGATTAAAAAGTGCTTGTCAGGGAGTTTGTATTAATCAGTGTCTTCTCATATGGGCATATTTCCTCCAGCAAGCCTGTGAACTTTGATTTTGTGTAATTGGGAGGTTGAAAGTTCTCCTAATTAGCATCCACTTCTATAGGGAATGTAGCACCTAGTTTGCAATCACGAAGGTGAGGGGTTTTTTGAAGTGCTGCTAATTATGAAGTGAATTTGCCATTTGAAGCAAAATTCAAGTGTGGAGCCCAATGAAGCCTCAGAATCACCATTTTTGTCAATGTAAAATGGAAGGTTAGATGGCTACATTCTATAACCTTTCTTTTATGACTATGGAGATAATAAAATGGAAATGAAGTGGTAAAATATGTCTATTTAACAAATCATCCAATGATTGCAATCGATTTTTTTTCCTGGTGTGGTATTAGTTGTTTTAATTGCCATATAGAGTCATTAGAGAAACCCTTAAAATCAAATTGCTTGCCTTAAAATGTAACTGCTTCTGGAAGAGCCAGATAGAACACCGAAAAAATGTGTGATTAAAGGTGATCTCCTGAAATACATTTTCTGACTTGTACTCTGACTGTGTCTCCTGAGGACAGAGAAACAGAGACTTCTCCATGGGACTCCAGAAGATCAACGTGCTGAATAAATGTATGGTTAGTGAGATTCACTAGAAATAACCCTCAACAGAGATTTGCCAGCTTTTATTTCATATATTCAACACATCACTAGAGAGCCCTGTCTTCTGAACATTAAAATTGATCATACTGAACTTTTTCCTTTTCACATGTCTCCTGTCTGGAGTACAGATGTAGGTGAAGGTATTATACTTGTAAAACAATAAGACTCAAAATTATTTTCCCTTTTATATGTTATATGGACTTCTCTAGAGTCATACATCACAGAGAAGGCAATCAATTGCAGAGTAACGTGTACCAGTACTGTGATTTACCTACAGAGTTACCTGATGGACCTGGCAGGGAATTAGAATATATTTCAGAGATGCACAACTGAAATCTGAATGCAAAATTATGGACTAAACTCTGCCAACGACTAGTCTCATTGATACTGAGGAATGCAGGGTTAGCCAATTGCAATAACTCCATTTTTTGTTCAAGACCAAAATCAAAATTACATTGCCAAGGCATATTTTCCAGAGGCAGAGCGTTTTGGAGAAGGAGCTAGAAACTGGTGCCGTCTTGTAGTCACAGGGTCTCATGCTGAAGTTTCAGGTGTACATAACATATACAATGTAAATGACAAATCAATCTGTCTGTAAATGAAAAGTTAGTGTTACACTTTGTTTTATGAACAGATAACAAGCTCCACTTTTCATCTGAGTTGGTGACAGCCTGCCTTTTTACTGACTGTGTTACATATGATCTCAGTATAGCAACATATTTTGGTTGATCAATAGCAACAGTTATACGAAATGCAAAAACGCATTTTGCCCACAACATGAGCTATCATATTCCCACCAGTCTTATTCTCTGTGCCACTACATCTGAAGCTTCACCTTCCAGGAGCTCAGTCCCCTGAGATGAAGGAGACCTGAACACAAAATGGTCCAAACCGGATACTGTGTTCTAGATATCTCCACTCTCATAGCTCAGTGGAGATCTCTAGAGCAAGATACTCCATCACACAGAAGACATATCTCGTCAGGAAGTGAGTAAAGGCAGTCTCAAGGCACTGAGATCAAAATCTGCAGGAAATAAGAATGACTGCACAGGCTGCAAATCTCAGTTCTTTGTTCTTGTCTTACTAACAGGAATAAGCAGCACACAAAAAGGGCTAGCAAGAGAAAAAGAATAAATTCACTGTCTAATGCGTTATTAGTAGATCATCATACATGAGACTGATGCCTGGCATAAGAAACTGAAAAAGTATTTTCAGCATCAAGAAGATCAAATGGACTCCAGTGCAATATGTTGTTATAGGGGATAGTTTGAAAATTATGATTCGACTAATTGAAGAATTGGTGAAGTCTGTGTTGGAGAAAACTTCATTAAATCAGTCGCATAATGGATTGAAGGCCAAACTTCTTTTTTAATGACAGAAAGGAAAAATAAACACTCCTTTAATCTTGGGGGCAAAAGTAAGTAGCTAAAATGCTCAAAGCATGTTGGGAATGAGAGATTTTTTATTAAAAGTAAAAAAAACATATCAACACTGTGAGACTGAAGAGTTTCAAGGGACTACAGAGATCTGTCAACCAAAGTTTCTAGATCCTACCTACACAGTGAAAAAACATCACTTTTGCCTCAGAGGACTAGCCCATCTTGGTAATTAACTTAATATTAGAGGAAAAGATTCTGAAATAAATATAAGAAAATAAAAAGCCTCAGTTCCAGGCTGTCACGAAGAAGACAGAAGGGTGGGATGAGTTCAAAATCAAGACACTTTAATTTAATTGTCCATGTCCAAAACACCTTAATTCAGATATCTATGCATAACTTGGTTGTCTAAGCTCCTGTTTTAGTCAGTGAAAAGCTTTGCAGTTGATGAAACCCAGAGAGTAACTCTGACCAGCTACCTGTGATGATTCAATTGCCTGAACTGCCGCCTTTTGAGATGCCCCAGGGTGTTCAAGGTAAACCTATGGGGCTGGCAGATATCCCATGTGACCTGTGGGAGACCTTTGAGACTGGAAGATAGCTATCAGGCAGGACACACAAGGACACTTCAAATAGCACTAGACAACCCTATTGAGATGCCTGAGTCCATCCAGGAGAGATGTCCTGACTTGTGAGCTGTGTCTTGTCTTCATCTCTGTTGGCAGTAATAAATAGAGGTGGCCTACAAGCAGTTGCCTGAACAGAGGCACCTGGTGAGTTTTGGGATGGCTGGAGTGAACTGGCCTCCCACTGGTGTGGGAGGGCTTAGTCTCCCTAAGGTCTTATGTCATGTCTGTGGAGATGTCTCAGCTACTGCATGTGAAATGGCACTGGATGTTAACGCACAGGCAGGCCGCATTGTGCTGGGAGCTTTAATGTCTTGCTCACAATCAGACCTTTCCATGTGGACGCGTGGATTAGAGTATCACATTTGCCAACTGGCTCCGTCCCTAGCTATGAGTCCAATCCAGGCCCCTTGATCAAATTATCATGGTGTAAAGAGTAAACTAAAAATTCGTGCAGAAATGTGTTGCAGGTTAGATAAAGTCTCTGTCACAAGATAGTAAACTAAAGTTAAATACCAAACACTTACTGTGGTTCCTTACACAAAACATACACAGGTAGAACATTTTAGTATTTGTCTGATAACTTTAGTATGTATTTGAAGCTGGGGTGCAATCATACATCACCTTCTTGAAACAACAGGTCAAATCATGAGGTTCTATGGGCTCCTGAAATTTACTTTCATGTGTGCCACTGATAAACTATTCAATATGTCGTAAAGATAGGCAACCAGTAGAAAGTGGTAGGCTTTGAGGAAGGCCTGTATCTCTCTGAGTTAGAGAACAGTGTCAAGGAACTAATATTATTTGAACAGAGTCTCAGCAATGATATAGATTATGTATTAGGTAGGAATTTTAATAGTGGTGCTGAAAATGCAAAGATACTAAACCAAATTTTACAGACTGTTCAGAAAGGACAGAGGTCTTTGAATTAGGAAGCGTATGTTGCTGAAGTACATTGCATTCTCTTATTTAGTGGATGATGACAAAAATCTCTGCAACTGTCAGTCCTGTGCTACTTGCAATCAAGAGATGTATTTTCCATTCATCAGCAGTGTTATTTCCCACTAAATCTTGCAATATCAGTTGGAATATACAAGATCTTGAAAGTGCTGTTTCTGTGCCAAAATTCAAAACTGCAGTGGACTGACCTGAGAGTTGTACAGCCATTTAAGTATCTCTGCTGCACGCAGAATAACAGAATAAGGTATAAGTACATAGAGAATTAAGATGTAGGACTGTGAGTAATTAATGACAGTCAATATATGTTAAAGATCTAGTTGTTAACAGACAAATCTGATTTCATTTTTTAATGAGATTACACATTCTGTTGGCGATGGTAATTGCAAAGACATGGTATTATTCAGACTTTTACAGAATGTTTGGTTCAGTATCAGACAATATGGTGATTAAAAAAGGAGCTCTCTAGAATATCAATAAAATACATACTAAGTAGCTTAATATCTGGCCATCTCAAATATCTCAAAGAAAATATTGTAATCAGAGGTCTTTATCTGTCAGTGTTACTTCTGGAAGTTTCTGTGGAGTTTGATGAGAAATGTCACGGTATTCAATAGTCTCACCTGTTTAGAAAGCTAATACAAAATCCCTAGTGATGCAATACTAAATACCGTCGAGAATAACAGGACTGCCAAAAACAGAGACTTTCATCTCATGGTATGGTAGGCTAAAACCCAGTCAATCAAAATTTCCATTTAAAAGCAGGCAATGGTGACTGTTCTTGTAGAAAGGAGTTGTGTACTCTGGAAAGCACTGACTGAAAATATCATTGGCTTCTAAGGGAAAAAGAACTACCATGAGCTCCTGCATGATACAGAGGCAAAAACTGCTAATTCAATTCTTGTCAGTATAAACAACAGAATAGTGAGTAGGAGGCGAAAATTGACTTTTCTGTCTGTGTGACATTATTGGGACTTGATGTGGAATAATGTATACAGTCCTGATGTCAACATTTTAAAAGGCGCTGTTGAAATACTATGGAGGATATAGAAATAAACCACAAATATGTTTTGATGGCTGGAAGGAGAAAAAAATTAGAGAGAACAGTGAGAGCTCAATCTGTTTATCTTATCAAACAGATCAAAAGACAGCTTGCTTATAGCATGTAAGAACCTTCATGGGGAGTAAATACCAGTTTCTGAATGGCTCTTTAATCTAGCAGAGAAAGGCACATCAAGAACCAGTGACTGGAAGTGAAGCCAAATTCAAATGAGAAATTAGGCACAAATTTCTAAATGACGGTAACAAGTCACTGAGCACAAAGGAGCTGATAAATTCTCTATCACCTCATTTTTTTTGCAGTCAAGGATAGATGCCCTTCTCAAAGCCTATGTATAATCAGACCCAAGCTATCCAGGTAGTGTGGAGGTAATGATGTTGTATCTACTGGCTCAGAAAACAGATTATGGTAGAGGATCAAATGGTCTCTTCCAACCTTGATCACTGTAAATCTCGGATGTATCCCAGTACTGAGTCGAACCCTACTCATTTATTCTTATTTCCTCTATAAACCGTGGTGAGGTTCGTTTTAGTACTGTTAGCAGATATCTGGGTTTAACACATCTGCCTAGCAAAACCACAGAGGCGTGATGCAGAAGAAAAGATAGAGGAACAATTCATCTAGACATTCCTCCAGGGGAAAGAGGAGAGCAAGTAGACAGGATGTGACAGAGGTCTAACCACCTCTCAGCGCTTACCAGTAAAACAGTTAGACCACAGAAAGGCCTGTGGCACGTTGTTGGTTAAATACTGAGCTTGGCACAAAATGGGACAAGACGACTGTTGCTGCTGCAACTCAGGGAAATACAGAAAGACAGTCTTCACACAGCAAGGAATGCTTGTTTCCTGTTTATTGACAGTTTATTCATTTCCCTATGCCCCAGGACCCAGGTTTTGCAAGCCAGAAGTGAAGAATAGAAAGATACAGATTTGAAAAACTGACATGAACAAAATGAACATGTTAATTGTGTTGTGACAGTTATCTAGCACTTTACTGCAAGATAATTCCAGAGTTCTTTATATTATCTCCTGACCAATAATCGAGGAATTTATTCTAGGTCAGGTTCTGACATTTTAACCAATATTCAGTGTACTTTTCTCTGCACATGGTTCAGCGAAGTGAAAGAGAATATTTGCATGATATGATAGCTTCCATGCAGTTATAGCAATACCAGGCTTTAAAATCCATTGCTTGTGCTGTCTTGGGCTATTTCTTTCCCTGTAAATGTTGAAGATAAAAGGTTGACAAGAGAACAACTTTTAGAGTAACTTTCATAGTTCTGAAATCTCCTTCTACTCAGTATGAGTTCTCTTCACTCACTTATTGGACTGCCTCAATTCTCAGTTAGAAGGAAAGGAAGCACAGATAAATCACAGATATAATTTGCCCCCTTGAAAGAAATAAAGATGCCCTTCCTCTGAGAGGAAATCCTTGTGAATATGGCTGTGTGATAGCTCCCCAACACATAAGATCAATCTACAATATGTACCACCAAAAGAGCAAACTGTTTTGATTTCCAGGGGCAATCTGTAATCTGTTTATTCAGAGTGAAAACTTCTTAAATTAACATTTTACAGATGTTACTCTCAAAAATGTTTTACATCCAGGAACCATGAAAATACTCCCACTGATTCTTCCTCACAGCAACACAAGCTCTGACACCTTGTTGGATAAAATGCCTACAGCAAGAGCAAAGCAGATGTGCCAAGTCAGCTAAAGCTAACTGTACAAACTGAAAGGCCAACAGCTGGCAAGTGTGCAAATATATGTGTTGAATGACTGCCTTCATGATTAGAAGCCTTTGAAGCATTGCTTCAGGCTACAAAATCTCTTTCTTATGCAACACTGAATCTTAATGTGTTGGCTTTGTAGTTTCAGCACCTTTGGATCTTTATGACTAACATACAATGCAAAAGCAGATTACTTACTTTTGAAAGGTTACATTTAGAAGATTTCCTGCTAACAGTCTGAATTAATACCATGGCACAAATTAGAATGAATCTCTAAGTAGTAAAAAATTACCCCACGCTTACAATATTGCAAGGGTTATTTAGTATTAATGAAGAGAAGCAGGATAGATTGTGGTACTTTCTTGGGCTCCGTACTGAATATTCATGGCATTCAATAGGTACATATCCAACAAACATTTTAACCATATCCTTAATTGACAAGTGTTTTACCGGACAAGGATTTAGAGATCAAAAGGATTTACTATATTACCATGTTCACATATGTCCCTTTTCTTTTGGAGTGCCAGCGTAAGGAACTCACAATTACTGTCTGCATTTTTCCGATGTTCTGTCTAGGCAATTTCTATATTACTAAACAGTAAAACTTACACTACTTTCGCTTGGATATTATTCCTCAGCCTAATGAACTCCTACATTAAAACATTATTTCCCTGCTTGTCCCAAATATTTTTTTCTAGTTTCGTAGTACAAAGTGCTGAATGCCTACAAAATAATAATGAACACCATATAAAAATTAATGAGGTTTAAGTTGCAATACTTCTGCAATGTATGCTGTTCCATTTTAACCACCTGTTGTTAGCAAGACCATTGGGAATTGTGCAATTATAATTCTGCCCAGTTAGTTAAAAATTTTCTCCGTTGCTGTCTAGTTGACGTGTTGATTTATTGATGGGTAAGAGAAAGAATAACCCAACCAGTTTAGCTAGCAGATTCCAGTGGGAGGAGGTCAGCAGAACATCTGCTTTGTAATTTGCAGTTGTCTACTTATTCATGTGCAGAGTTCTGTTGTCTCAGAAATAGTTCAGTCATATAATATGCAGACTTCTAATAAAAAAAATTAAAAGCTGGGTTTATTGAGTTTTCAGAAAGTTATTTTTTGCTTCACTTAAGCTGAGAATTCTTAATTTTCCTCCACAGTATGAAAGTGAGTTTGTCATGTCAGATTTTCTGCCTAAAGATTCTTGTGTGCCTAAAGAATTATCTTCTGTTATTGCATGTGTACAGACTTTTTTTTCTATTTCTTTTCAATTACTCATTGAAACTAATTGGTTGACAGCTTATACTCAAAATTGTGACTATGAATCAAAGCCTAGATCAGAGCATTCTTAAATGGCAAGAAAACTTAGATGCACACATGAGCCTTACAGCCTTTCTCTATATAAGGTAATGCAGTAAACAACTGCTCATTTTTCTCCTTGTTCCAAAAGCCTCCAACTGCCTGAGCCTTCATTTGAACCTGTATATTTCCAGTTTGTGACACTTTGCAGCACTAATAATAGGATGTAGACATCTACTACAGCTGTAGTAGTAGAACTGTATGACATAATATTTGCCATTTGGAATTAGGCAAATCAGCTATCTCATTCTGGATACTGTCATGGTACTGACAAATATCAGATTCTTGTGCAAAAATAGGGGGGAAAAAGAACAGTACATCAGAGAAAATTCATTCTTTGTTAAATGCTTTTTATGCCTCAGATGCTGAGAGTGTATTTCCTGGCTTAAGTTGTAATTTATAAAAGTTAATTCAGGTTGAACTCCTTGAATATGCCTGCACCCTGGTACCTGAGCTCACAGGTGTAATGACGAGGACTGAGTATGAGAATGACACATACACAGAGATATCTACACATGTGACAACTCTGTGTCTAAGCTTCCTTACAGCCTGTGAAGATATGAGTGTGATTCTGTTTAAATTTAGATACCTGAGTGGTATCTCAAATAGCTGAAGTATCCACAACCTTTTGAGATGCCCTGCGAGGTATATCAGATATCTGAGGTATTCCCAGGAGGCTGACAGATATCACATGATACCTGTGGGAGACCTTTGAGACTGAAAGATGGGTATCCAGCAGGACACACAAGGGCATTTTGAATGGCACTAGATCCCTGTGTTAGGAAAACAGTCCTTCCAGGAAGGTTCTCCTGCTGTGTGAGTTGGGTCTTTCCCATGGCTCTGCTGATGGTACTAAACAGAGGGTGGTTGAACACTGGCACAGGTTGCTCAGAAAGGTTGTCCCATCTTCACCTTTGCAGATACTCGGAATCTGACTGTCCACAGCCCTGAGTAATCTGATGTAGTTGACCCTGTTCTGAGCACAGGGCTGAACTGGATGATCTCTAGAGGTGCCAGCAAGCCTCAGCAGCACTATGGTTCTGTAATTCTTCAAGCTAGGTGTTTATTCTCCTATTAGAATCAATGGAAATCTAAGTAACAATTCAATTGCCAAAAACCTAGGAGCCTGTAGTGCTTTGACATGCTCTAGAGTGCTTTGCCTGGACTTTAGTTGCATGTTCTGAAGGCTGTGGGTCATCTGAAGGTCTTCTGCCATACCTGCCACAGGGAGGCAGGTTCACTTAGATGTCTCAGATACCTCAGGGCTTCCCAGGTGGGACTGAAAATACCTAGGTTTAGGCTCCTGAATTAAGCCCATAATCAATGAATTCAAGAAAACAATTTTGCTTAATGAAAGTAGATCAACTGCATGGAAGCCTTGCTCTTCACTGGCTTTTAGATATCTGTCTATCAGAACTACAGTTGGGTGTCTTAATCTTGAACTGAGCCTCAAGTGAAGTTGCAAATTAAAAACCAAACAGAACAGGGAAGGCAAACAGCTGGCTATGTGTTCCACAGTATCTAGAAAGTTTTGTCCTGTGAAAAATGTGTGTCCTTCTGCACACTTCATGCTTCTCTCCCTATTGAATTTACTTCCATAGACACCGAGAAGCTTCTCAGCTGATGGAAACTTGTGACTCCATCAAGCATGAATCACCAGCACCAGTATGTGCCTTCCATATAGCCAATTGGTTGCCTGAGCTCTCAGATAAGAGGGACTTCTATAGGACTCCTCTTCTTGTAGGTTTTCTGTGTTTTATGAGATCAGGTCAGGGCACAGGCAGGATTAGGGGAGCAGATAACAGCACATCCTGCAGTAAAATGGACTCTGATAACTTGCCTAAAAACATTCTGCTTTTCATCTCTTGGCTCTTGGTGTCATCCTGAACTTGAATTTAATTACAGCTATCTCCTCTGACTGGATGTCTGTGCATTATTATCCTGTGTATCATCCACTATTTGACATTTATTTGTTCAAATTGAAAATGACCTTTGCTCCCTAAAGATAATAAGTTATTTTTAGAATTATAGTAATTCCCTGTCACTTGAAATAATGCTCACTCAGAAAGACATGTTAGCACCAAAGACAGGAGAAATAAAAGCAAGAGCTTCAGATATGTGAGCAGTCAAGATTGATAGATGACGTGCATTGGTGGCTTTGCATTATTCTTTTACTGTGCAAATATATTTAGTATTTACAATATCTTTTCTTTAAAAGATTCATATTTATTTTATATGAAAGCTATCCTCATGAATATCCAGGAGAAAAATAGCACAGGATTTGCACTTTTATCCTAACAGAGAGTGTTTACTAACTGGAAAGACTGTCATGTTAGAGATACCTGGTCCCTTTCTTTTCTTCCAGCAGCTCTGTAGCTTACTTTTCGCAAGTGTGTCTTTGGGCAGAAAATGGGGTCAGGAGGAATCCTTGTTCCACTTACTCACATGATGCCTTTGCTGAGGAGCTCTGATTCATTTCAATATCAAATACCAGAGCCAGTTTACACAGAAAGAGGAGCTTTATAAATATTTTTTCCTTCGCTTTTTGAGAATAAATATTCCCCTAACAATCCACTGACTTCTTTAATACTCAGTATCTGCCTGGTTCCCATTGCTGTTTTTTTACAAGCTCTGTCACAGATCACCATAATGACATGCAGACCACTTTGCCAGCTTGCAGAAATTCAGATGAACTGAGAATATTTGCTAAGGCACACAACTAGGTGCCCTTAACTGTTGTAATTTTATTACAAAGTAATTCTTGTCAATATAAGTGGAACGCTTCATTGTAATGAATGTTCTTCAAACATACCTGAGGTGACTAGAACTATGAAAAGTAACCCAAATCAGAGATGGATTATTAGAGACTCTAATTTCCTGTTCTTCTCTAAGTCTACACATGCAGCCTTTAAGATCAACTTTATTATGTCCCTGAATGGGAATCAGATTTTTCACAATGATCTGCCTGAGC
The DNA here is from genome assembly GCA_013396935.1 of Baryphthengus martii. Lineage (NCBI taxonomy): Eukaryota > Metazoa > Chordata > Aves > Coraciiformes > Momotidae > Baryphthengus > Baryphthengus martii. The sequence continues at coordinate 24,952 of VWZK01006931.1, forward strand.
AGCAAAGCACTTGCATCCCATTGGTTAAAATGGCATAATACCAACACAAAATGTATTTACCACATTGAATACAAATTCTAGTTTAGAAGAATACCTAGATTTTCTTCTCCTAAAGCGAGCAAACCAAGCCTCAAAAATGTTTGATTTTAAAAGTGCTGAAATACTTACAAGGTAGATCCACTCTTTTCATGCTCTAAGGAGTCCCATAATAAATAGTAAATGCTGAAGCCAAGTGGCTCAGCGGTTTCTGAGCCTTTCTGGATCATGCTCAGCGGCAAATAAGGAAGAAGTAAAGAGAGAAAACCTGCATATAGAAGCTCATAAAACACAGGCTTAAGATTGCATGTTATCAAAGAGGTTTAAGCAGAACTTTCTAAGCACTTACTGGAGGACATGTATAAGGTGACTATTTGGAGCTTCTTATTCAGAATATCCATGGTGTAACAAGGAAAGTTTTTTCCTGATGGAGCAAAAGTAAGTCAGACTGAGAAAAGAGAAGTGGGTGAGGAAGTTCAGCAGTCCACAAATCTCAAGTTGAACAGAGCTGAGGCCAGCTTTCCACCTGTGCAAAATCTGGAAGGGAGTAAAGTCCAGTAGCAGCATCAGACAGCTTTAACTTATTGTAACAACTTTGACACAGTGCAGTTCATTTTGACTTATGCACAAAACAGAGACTGTAAGGATGGAGAGTATTTTCCTAATGCCATGCAACGTCTATTTTTCCTTTAATGCAGAAGATGTTTCTGACCACTCCCAAGACACCTTGAGCTATGCGCGCAGGTGACAGAGAAATGGAGCGCTCTGGGTGAACTTCCCTGGTGCTGAGAAGCAGCACAAAGCTTTTATTCCACCAAAGTTCCACTTTAACATGCAAAATAGGATTTACACAGTGCTCAAGAGCTATCTGCAATTAACATTTTTTTTTTTTTTTTTTGATCTTTTCTCCTTCTCTGCCAACTGGTATATCAAGCTCTTCTGTTTTTCCATCGAGAAAAAAAGACAATAGCTTAAAAATAAAGCTAGAAAATGAGCACTATGACTCCCAGAGAGCAAGAGTTAGCAGTCTTACTGAGGTATACCAGACCAAAATTTTAGCTGATGTCAAGCTTACAGGCCCCCTAAGGTCAGATGGGGCCAGATCCAGGGTCTCTGAGGTAAACAGAGCTCTGGCAAATGGCAAAGTCATACTCTTGAGAGTGGAGAAGTACATCGAAAACAGTTGAATCCTGGACAAAACCCAAGAGTGTGGTTTTCTTTTGTCTGGTTCCAAGTGAAGCAGCGTAGGGCTGAGAGCCCTCTCTGTTTTCTCACCCTGTCAGGACAGAATGGGCTGAGTTCAGGTCACCAAATCCTTCTTTTAGAATTGGGGTAGACAGTTCTAAGAATGCGGATCTGGAACAGTTTTGGTTTTTTTTCCCAGGCTGAAGGGAACGAGCCGGGATCATTCCAGCCTTGTCTCAAAATTCCCCAAGGGCACTGCCAAATAAACATCTCACAGAGACTCCTGAGAAGTAAAGAGTGTATTTATCGTGAACGTATTTCCTTCAAATTTTATTTATTTGAAACAACTTTGGATGAGAATAATTTAAAGGTCTAGCTATGAGAAGCCAGCTCTAGATTGTTGCCTGCTAGCAGGATCAGTCCATTTTTATACCACTGAGTCAAGGAATCACTCTCTGTGCCTATCCTTTACTCCTCCTCTTTCAGTGTGTTGCTATAAGCTGTACTTTTGTTCCCATTACTACCAATGAACAAATTCCCAAATACAATACCTTAGAGAAACTAAAAATTATTTGGCAGCATTATGTGGATCCGTGTAAAGAGTTTGTTTGGGAAAACCAAAGTTATTCAGCAATAGTGATTACATTAGCAAAAGGGAGTATAGACATCTAATAATTGTTGTGACAGATTAAAGTTAGTCTAAGTTATTATTTCTGTATTTTATGTTTACCCGTTATGTTTGTCCAGACACTGTCTATTTCTACTTAATCTGTCTAATAATCTGACCCTTTCTGGTTCAGAATCTTTTCTGGGGAGTTTTTCTATTTCCTAAGTTAGCAGTAGCTAAAAAAATCTGACATCCGTCTGGTTCTTAAAATGGCACTGTAACCCCACCACTCAGAATACCTAAAATGCTTTTGATGTGCTACACTGGGAACTTCATGCTTGCATAAATTGCTACTTTTATGCAGAGAGCTTCCTTGGAGAATCTCACAAGCATGTATTAGCCTGGCTGTAAATTTGCATGATACTTCCACAATATGTTCTCTCATTTCTCTTGAAAATATTTTCAGTCTTGCTTCTTGATATATTGACATGTGTTAACAATAACAAACAATAAATTACTGCTTTATTGATTGGCAAGTAGAGTACATAATCCAAAGAAGCACTACAATATCAAGACTATGTGAAAGCGTTCTTGGACCAGCTATAGGAACTAACCTGAGTATGCTAAACATCCATAGCAGTTGATCATAGCTTTAAAATGGAAAGGCAATGCTTCAGAGATGCTGGTTCTTTGAGAAAGGAAGATGTCAGGATCTGTTCCACATATCTTCAAACTTCATCTCCCTGTAAGGCATATTTGATGGAAGAATCAGATTAGCAGCATGAATAAGACTGGAATAAGACTTTATTTTATAAGCACCCTTCCCCAGCAATAACCTCAAACTCCTCCAAATCATTTATTAGACCCAGCACAATAGATCTCATTGTTCTCATCTTTCCAACTTTCAGCCAGACCCTACAACATTTTCATACTCTCACCCCTCTTACTTCACGTTCGTCTCCTTTTCACATTTTCTTTCTTCCGATGCTTCAGCACTCTCAAACCTATCTGTATTTCTTCTACACTTCATTCGTTCTATACACTTCTTCAGTTCTACCTGTTCCTAGATTTATGCAGAGATGAGTAAAAAATCAATGACTGCTGTGATAGGGTTGGAGGTACCATGCACCGGTGGGTCGATTGATTCGAGGCAGAAGGGGTCACAAGTGGTTTCTACATCTTATACCCTGAGAGTGGACATTACTAAATGGTGACCCTCATTGTTCATGAAGATCTGACAAAAATTATAGCTTTGACATGTCAAACTTGCTGTCAAATTAGGTAGAAATTGGCCAGTTGATTCACTAATTGACCAAAACAGAAGCAGAGAACTGAGGTAAACATACTCACTTTTACCATCAGGAAATTGGGGTAAGAGTCCATCTTTGAAAGTGCTACTGCCCTCATGAAAATGATCAGCTGCACACACAGTAGTATGAAGGAGTGGACATCAGATAGTGTGGTTTCTATAAGCAGTACCCTAATACCAGTCACAAAACTGAAAGTCATAAAATGACCACAAAATAAATCAGACAACAATTAAGGAGAAAATTGCTGCCTACAAAATAAACCTGACTGTTATTAATGTGGGCTTCTACATTACCACATAAAAATATGTATGTATTTTTTTTTACTATCTTCTTGGTCCTTTAGAACATCATTGTGTTAAATATAGATTAAGAATATCAGAAATTTATTAAGAGTATCATTGCTGAGTTCATCACTTCTGAGTTTTATTGTTCAGATCTATTCTGTTATTTTTTATGGCTATCTGATGTATATCAAAAAACACTTCTGCAAACGCAGCGCAGCAGATATGCTTTTACTTGTGCAAAGTTCATGTTGAAAGGCAGGTAAGTCACTTCACATGGCTTCTCTACCTGAAAAACTATATGGAAACAGAGGAAGTAATGTATTGTAGAGAGAAGCCATAAACTGCAGATGTGAGTTATATTAAGAGCTTGCAGACTACTGTTAATCATTTTACGTCACACACTGTCTATTAATATCAGGGGTATAAGGAGACCTGAGCATACTCTCCTTTCAAGATATACAATGCCATGACTTTATATGAATTAGCCTCAGCAGACATCTACCGAAGTGATGGAGAATCAAATCTCAAGGCAGCCACTTTATTTCATGTATAATGACAAAAAATGCACAAAGCAAAGTACTTAGTAGAAAATTTGTGCTTGTCTTCAGCGTCATCCTGTCTTTACTCTGGAAGGGCTGCTTTGTGCCTGAGGGATGAGTCAGGCATCTAGCAGTGACATTTATGGAAATTGTTTGTATGCGTTAGGATCAGATTATCCACATGGAGGTTGGTTGTGCTATTCAGAGTGGAGAATTGTGCATGCCAGGGATGTGTTCCCTCCTAATGCATGCATATATTTCTCAGCTTTGTCCTGGGAATTGCAAAAAACTTTTGTAGATGCAGGATCCTTGAGAGACAGACAAGACAAGACACTGAGGCAGGGAAATGGCACAGATGCACTTGAAATCATTAAAGTTACTCTGGTTTATACTAGCTGAAGGCCTTACTTGAAAATGAATAACATATTTAAACAGCACCAAAAGAGCAAAATTCTAAACTCAGCTAAACCGAGGACCAAAACTTTGGCCTGTTCTTGTTTCATGAATTTCAAGGAATTAGTAGTTAGTAGTATTTAATGCTACTGAAGAAAGACATATCTGCAATTGTCAAAATGTTGACGGCAATAAAATATGTCATTAGGAAAATAGGAGAAGCTCCCTGGCCACCTCTTCACCACTCAATATGTTTCACTTCCAAAATGAAACACCGAGTTATTTATAATTAACTGAATGCAAATACAAAGCGTACTTTGCAGGAGTGCTGACTCTGCTTCCTCTCTTGAGGATGAAAAGAAGAGGGCTCGTGGAGGGAACTACTATGTCCTGCTGCTTCCTTTAAAACAATTTTAAGGAACATTGTGTAGTGCTGATGACTGTGACAATACCTGACTACCCTTTCCAGACAGGCAATAAGGAGCCATAACAGGCATTTGCTGGCCCTCCACCTCCCAGGGCTGAGGAGCAACCGAGATCCTTTGTGCCTTCTGCACTGAGAAAGTAAAAGAAACTTTGGCTGGCTGTGATGCTGGCAAGGGGTGGCGTTAGCCACACTTACCTGTTACTATGGAGATCCATTCTGTCACTCCACTATAATCATTTTGTCAATGACATTTTCTTGTCTGCTTACGAGCCTGCTGTTACGAGAGAGCATTTTTGTCAGAGATTAAGAAGAGCTGTTTAAGACTCCTACTTGCATGTCACGCAGAAAAGGGTTGAACCAGTAAGTGCAGAAGTGCATCAGCAGTAGTTTTCCTCCACTAGAGCTGAGCAGGACTGCGGTGTGGCTGACCTGGAAGATCCCATACAGAACGTATGGGTGCATATACAAGTGACTACAATAGCACTCACAGTATTAACCAAGGGCAATTATCTGAATAGCTGTATATAAGTTAAAATTAAATACTATGCTATGTGGGATCAAAGGCATAGGATTCTTCTTTGTATTTTGGTCATGTTCGATATTTTTATAATTCTTGAACAAAAAACCCAGAGGCTTTCCGCCTCATTCTCACCATATAAATTTGGTATTCCTGGAGGGTCTGTAATGAGTTGTCTGTTCTAATGTCCCATGTTAGGAGTGGCTTCATTAGAAGAGCAGAAATTTGTAATAGAAATGTGAAGATTGGTATGAGTGGAGTAAGAATGGAAATACTTGTGCAAAAGCACCGGAGGAAGCAGCCGAACAAATGTTAAAAGGAGAGGCATGTGTTAAATACCACAGTGCTCAGTATCTGTTATTTCATTCAAATAAAAAGAAGGAACAAACTGAGATAAAGTTGTCAAGTGGATGAAGAACAGGACTACAGCTTATCAGGCAAGAAAAATAGAAGTTGTGAAATTCAGGAATTTTGCCTAGCATTTACAAGAGGTGAGTCAAAACCACAAGGCAAGCCATCCAAAACAGCATCCACTCCTAAAAGGAAAGTCCAAAATTCAAGATACATCTTGAGGCCTCACCTGCTGATGTCCTTTTTCCTCTAGGCTGCATTCAAGTGGTCTGAGACTGCTTATGTCTTGATACTCATGAGTATATGGGTCAGAGGAAAGTGTATGAACGAAACCTACGAGAGGCTGAGAATGGAGTGGCTAAAAGTGACTTGCTCTGAGGTTTTTGTACTGTAAAATCACCTTTGTTTCCATGAGATCTCTCGCAGAGTTTTGTTACACTAAACTGGGGGTTTTGGTGGATAGTCGACTAAATATGAGTCAGCAGTGTGCGCAGGTGGCCAAGAAGGCCAGTGGCATCCTGATTTGTATTAGAAACACTGTGGCCAGCAGGAATAGGGAGGTGATCGTACCCCTGTACTCGGCAGTGGTGAGGTCACACCTTGAATATTATGTTCAATTCTAGGCCCCTCGCTATAAGAAGGAATAGAAGCACTGGAGCGGGTCCAGAGAAGGGCGACGAGGTTCGTGAAGGGCCTAGAGCACAAGTGCTATGAAGAGCAGCTGAGGGAGCTGGGATTGTTCAGTCTGGAGAAGAGGATGCTGAGGAGAGACATAATCCTTCTCTACAACTACCTGAAAGGGGGTTGGAGAGAGGAGAGTTCAGCCTCAGAAGAGGGAGAACCCTGGTGCTGTGTGACAGGACCAGAGGAAATGGATGCAAGCTGCGCCAGGGGAGGTTTAGGCTGGATGTTAGGAAACATTTCTTCACTGAAAGTGCTATCAAACTTTGGAATAGTCTGCCCAGGGCAGTGGTGGAGTCTCCATCCCTGGAAGTATTCAAACAGTGTGTGGACCTGGTACTTAGAGACATGTTTTAATGGTGAGCTTACAGTGTGGGGTTGAAGGTCAGATTGATGATCATGAAGATCTCTTCCAACCAAACACATTCTGTGATTCTGTAATTTCTTACAAAGCCCATAGAGTAATATGAGTAAAACCATCCAAAACAAGCTTAAAGATTTTCTAAAGATTAGGATTCCTAGGATGTTTTCATAATTCTGTCACTTTTCTACTGAATAGGAGAATCTTTTATTCGACTAAGCAATATAATTGGGAAAAAATATACAAGCTTTTCTGCAGAGTACATATTTTCTTAGGATTAGAAAAGGAAAAAAAGAAAGAAGTTAAACTCTTTGCAGGTAGGGAGCTACTGCGCTCAATTTATCTTAATTATGTTAATTACTTAGACAACTTCAAGGTACAGTTACATGAATAATTGCCCATTGGCAAATTTATTCGATGTAAGTCCAACCTCAACCCCTTCACAGAAGTATTGTATGAGGACTATGCCATAAACTGGATCAGCAAAATAAGGTGGGGTTAAAATAGCAACTAGAAATAAAACCAAAATAATTCTTCTTTTTTAATCTCTTAATTTGCCACTTTTCCTTGGTTTAATTTAGAGCACCCACCCCCTCCAAAAATCAATGTGGGCAACGGAGGAGACAGGAAAGAGGAATGGTGGGATCTTCAAAGGGCACTGAGAACTACCCCACTTTTCCTTCCTGCCTCTGAAGCAGATCCATCCTGCTCAACACTCTGTGCCTGATTTCTTTTTCCCTTGGTATTCTATTTAGGGATGCTAAAGAAAAGAAAGGAGAGGTCAGAGGGCCAGGGACAGCTGATGTGGCACATGATGCCGGTGGATGTGCTTCCCATGGTCTATTAGTCACAGATAAGCTCCAAACATTGCAGACAGAAATTAAGCACAGCTGAACTGCTTTGGAGATCAAATGGTTTGACACTGGCTCAAAGGCAACCTTAAAGCTGTCCTAAGTGCTGTTGCGATGGAGCTGTGTTTGCCAAACTGCAAATATAAACGTGCTAGAGATAGAGACTTCCACAGTGAACCTTCCTCACAGGGGTATTAACGGGCCTAATCAGTGGTCTTGATTTATTCTTACAGATTTTGATGAAAAGGTAGAAAATATCACAGTACTTCTGAATCTAGCATGCATTTTTGAATACGCTCAGAATGGCAAAGAATCAAAGAGCAGCCTAAGAAACTGCACACCCAGACACTGGGTGAGAGTCAAGGAAACCAGGGGTAGGTAAATTCTGCCTGGCTGACGTGGCATGCTCTTCATTTCCTTTTTTAGGACAACCACTGCTTTTTCCTTGGAGTAATAGATTTTTTTAAATGATAGTCTAGTGTCAAGGGGCCTTAACAGGACTGGAACTATTTCTCTGTACAATCACTGACAACTCCACAAGGACATTTTAACAGCTGCAAATTGAAAGCAGACAGACTGCGAGAAGGATGGTGTGGCTCGACAAAGGCATGACTTTTGCTCTATTTTCTACACGATAGTTAAGTCAAACTTTTCTTTTCTGGTCACTGAAGATCCTGTAAGATTTATTGGCAGGCTAAACGGTCTGGCCAGATTCAGCTTTCTCTTTACATTTAAATATTCTCCTTTAAAAAGGAAAATAGCCTTTGCTTTATCAAATTAAGCACACTCAACTTTTTTTGACTGAAGTACAGCTAATACAAGGTGCATTCCTTGCCCTAAGATTTGCACACGCATTGTGACAATGCAGGATGTGTGTAGCTCAACTTCATATGAAACCTATAGCACTTTGTGGCAAAAAAGATCACCACCTTCTAGGATGGAGCTCGTTGACTTAAATACCTGATGTCTGCTGTGACATGATTGACCAGTCTCTTCTGCACGTTTGAACACACTGAGGTCTATGTTAAGCAGTACAGTGGGACCAAAGTCTAAGTCCAGCACTCATCCTGCATAAACGATATGCATTTGTATGGGTGTGACAATATAGATACGTTAATTGTAAAGTACCTTTAGCACCATCCCAGTCTGCCACTTCCCCTGAAAAGTCTGCAAGTGGACAATTCCCAGCATCTGCCCTTCTTTTGTTGTCTTAAGCACAGATGTTCTGATTATATACATGATTCAAGAGAGGTGTCATTGTTGCCTAAAGCTGTGGAAGTGATACTTTATCTTTTTATGGAGACATCTCACATGAATCCAACTTACCTTTGAAGTTGCCTTTCAGTGGCTGTCTCACAAAGGGCCTGAAAGCCACCCTGGGGCTGGGAACTGTATTCAAATCACTCTTTTATTTCTGACTGGTTCTTGAGAAACTCCATCAGTAACCCCATCCAGCCAAAATTGCCACTTACCATATCCTTTCCACCATGTGTCACGTAGCTCTTTCCTGTCAATCTGTAAATTAATCTTCAGGGTCCAGTGTAACCACAGAAAGAAATGTTTCACAGAAGTTCAGATGATATATGAGATGCATGAGATGTATCATTCATCCTTTTTAAACTGAATTAGGGATTGAGACAACATTTCACAGGAAATCTTTTCATTTACGGTCCCTTTGTTACATCAGCAGCATCAAGTGCATTGCAGCTTTAATTTACATTGGAAAATTAGTTTTAGTGTAAATGAATTTTGAAAATACCAGATCTCTGCACTTAATGATTCTTGAAAGATTTTAATTTCCCACCACGCTTCTTTGTTCACACTTCACATCAGGCTCATTAACTTTCAGTCCAAATAGAGAAATTGCTTCCATTTGATTGTAGCTTTTGGTTTCTTGAAAACATTTTTTTTTTGGTGTCACCTCTATTATATAAATCACTTGATTTCTGTTGCTAGCATACCATTAGCACGGTTTGTAATTAGGCGTGGTGTTCAGACTGCTTTGCAGTCCCGTTAGCTGCACGAGCACATGTAATTCAGGAAGAGACTGTGCAACCACCCAGCACAAAACTGCTGGTGTGTTCGGTAGCTGTTCAGAGTGTGATCCACTGCTGTGCCTGTCCAGCTTCATGACACTGTACTACAGGGGAGTAATAGCCTTATACCAGTAAAAACCCACAGGAATGCAGTCCTAACCAGTGCCTATAGGGAAGGAACACTTACCTGTAAGTCCTGAATCTCGGAGAAGATTCTCACCTTGCAAGGTTTCAAGTGAGATTCTGTGAAGTTCTGGAGATCTGGGGTCACAGAGAGACATGGACAACATGTTTATCCAGGTGCCTCTCTGCCAGTGAAATGGCTGCTGGTTTGATTTAGGACTCTCCACTCCCTATTCAGGGCTGGGAGAGCTGAACTTGTTGGGACTGGACCTGCAGCTACCTGCAAGCGAAGCGGCTCCAACCTGCCATCAGTAAGGTCTACAATGGAGATATCATCAGCCCTGCCTGGTTGGTGTGTCACGCAGGAGGGATGGACCAGGATTTTCCCCAGCGTTAAAGACAGCATTGACCATGAGGCTCCTGCATGGAGATTGTTCCACGACATGAAGCCCCCACAAACTCCCTTCGTGGGCATGACTTCTAAGGCGAAAAGGCAAAGTTGTTGTGCTTGGGTTTGGGCACAAAAATACCTTCATATTCTTCTCTATTTGTTTTTAATCTGAACTTTAATCTTGCTGTCTCTACCCTGCAGTCTAATGAAACCTGCCTTTTAGAAAACAGAGAATAGTTTGGAAACTCAAATGTAGACAAGCATTTTAGGTCCAGACATGCTTGGCGTAAGAGACCATCCTCAGTGAAGAGTTCTTAATGTTGTGGACATAATTTTAAAAGAAGAATCCTGTATGGTTTGTTGTGCAGTATAGTGTGTTGCAGAGCTGACACTTGTTGTAGGTGGTTGGGTAACCCCCCTAGACACCAAAGGTTTGAACAGCAATGGAGCTGCGCAGCATATTTTTACTCAGATATGAAAAACATGGGAGAGAGCAGGAGTCTGTTAACAGAAAATGTTGCCTTTTCCATCATGCTGCTCAGATTCTCTGTGGCTTTCTAAGGATAACCCTGTCTCTGTGTTATGAATTTTTCATGCAGAGAAGAGATTCTACGCACTTCAAAAGTCTCTATGCAGACCTATGTTCACGAGAAATTACCAAAAGATTTCAATTAAAAAAAAGTTTTTAAGCTTAATATTTTTGCAAAACATTGTTTGCATAGTCAGCATTGCAGTCCTGCCCAAAAGAACCAGAATAACTTTGTTCAGTGTTATTAATATTGTTTACATACTAGAGATAGATCACTTCACTAACTCTTTTTAAGAAATTTTGAGCACTGATTAAAAAAAAAAAAAAAATGAAATTACTTATGAGAACACCCTCAGTTCTTAGAAGCAAGCAAAAAAAAAACTTCCAGAAAAATATGTGCTTTTTAAAATGTTTTGGTTGGCTCTTCATTGCAGTATCAATGAAGTTGTGGCTATTACCTTTTTTATTGAAGATCCCAGGTTGTTTTCCAATCACTTTCTTTTCCTTTGATTCACAGATTATTAAGTTCCTATGTCCTGTGATATGTAGTAATAATCCATGCAGGTGACTTTTATAGATTTCATAGATGGGTAAAATGAGTCTTAAGGAAACAATAACTTTCCCAAAGTCACAAAACAAGGTCAGAGTATAGCAGCAGAACTGTGATGCCTTGTCACTGTGGATAAGATTGTCACAGTAATTGTTTGAAAGATTAATCTTTGTCACAAGTGATTGTCACACAAATTAATCTAGAGCAGAAAGAATTAATCAGAGATCTGCTCCTTGTGACAAGAATTGTCACTCATGAGCCTCAAAATGTACTCTTTACAGTAGTAAAATTAGTAAAAATGATCCAGAAAACACAATACAAAATTAATTATCAGCAATTTGACGGCAACTTTGAGACAAACTTTCTGCTGAGAAGCTGAGAGAAGGGACATGGCCCCCATGGGAAGAGGTTTGGAAGTACAAACCTTCCTCAAGCTAGGGAAAGCTCCAAAATCCAGTTTGTTCCTGCCACTGGCTGATGGAAGAGTATTTGTTTAGGTTTAACCAGGTCATATAAGCAAACTGTTTTTTCCTTACCTAGTATGCTCTGTGATGCTGTGTGTGTTTTATGTGGGCAGGGGACTGCTGAGAGTGCGTGATCTCTGCAGCCAGTGACATGCAGTGCTACCTTGTCAAGGAGAGGTATGCAGGTTTCAATGTATCTCCATCTCTGACCAGGATATACGACTTTACAGTTCTTCCCACTCATTGGCCACTCTGCATGGTAGAGGCAGGAGGGTCTGTTGGTTTCCTCTGAGCCCTCTCATATTCCATTTCATTCCTGACATCTCCTTCTCTCAAAGCATAAGTAAGAAGGGATATATTTGGTTTTCTTGGAATAAGAACTAAAATCTTTAAAACTCCTTACTATGCGATAAAGCTAATTTGAGCTATGACTCTTGATCTCCTCATTTCTAGTGACGATAAAAAGACTGAACGAATGGCCAGTGCTACCTCCCTGAGGAAGATCACAGAAAGGTATATGAGACGAGAATTTGAGCTTCAAATGCCAGATCCTCTCTGCCTTCATGCAAAACCCTGCAAATCTTACTCTGGCAACATCTCCTTCCTCATACCTGTGGATTTCACTGAGTAAAGGCCAATAATTTACTAGACGAGAGTGAAAAGTCCTTGAGGTCTCCTCCTACCTCAAGTAGCCATATTACAAAATCCCCTGGACTTGCACATCATGCTTCTTCAGGAATAGATTGCTTTGGCTGTGCCTGCATTACATGGTACTCTGTCCATAGGAGTTTCCCTTGCAGGAAGTGCCTCACAGCCTCTTTTGCCAAGGGCAGCAGGCAGACATCTTTTGCAAGTCTCTTCAGCGTCTTGTCACCTTTGAACCTCACTTATCTTCAGCTTGAATTTCCATGTCCCCTTTTTACCTCTTTCTTCTTTGGCCACCAAAGTATTTCTGTTCAGATGCTCTTGTCACGTTGATATTTTAGAGTATAAGTGGTTGGGTTTGTGTCATACTCCAGGTATAACCCCTTTGATTTACCATTCTCATCTGTCCCTGTCTACTGGAAATATCGTTCTTGATAAATCCTACAATTGCATCAACCTTTGTGTGGCTGAATCATGTTGATGACTCATGGCCATACTCTGAATGATGAGTTCCAGTCTGGGCATTTTCCTCTCCTCGCATTATCACAGTTCAACCCCAGTTTACAACAAATCTTTTTATTAGTCTCAATGTGCCTGACCTGGCACTTTTGGCCATAAGATTTAATCTGATTTTTATTGTTTCATTGCTTAAGATTATCATGTTCCTCCTGTAAGATATACAAACCTTCCTTTCTACCAACACTGTCTCCCAAATTTGTGTTATGAACTATTTTAAATAGTCAATTTTGTACCTTGTTGTTGTGAAAAAAATGACAAAATGGCTGATCCTAGACATATTCCACTTAGACCTGCCTTTTACTGGCTTCATCTTCCTTCAGTGTTAGCTGTTGCTACCTATCCTAGAGTCGGATCTTTTCCTAAAACTAATTATAGTACCCTTCATTGTCTTTGTCTTAAACATTAATAATTTGTTCTTGGGATGTATGTGAGGCTGAGCAGAAGGTTGTTTTTTATCACATTCTTTCATCTAAACATAGAAAGATACCGAGTTTATCTGTCAAATTCTATTACTCTAAATTCAGGTTCTATAGTATCCCATTTTCTTCTTACCTCCATTTTGTTAGATAGTCTTTCTACTGAAATTTTTCCCAACACCTTGTACACGGTGGAAACCAGGCTAATAGTCCTATAATTGTACAGGTGATTTATCTCTTTTCAAAATACGAGTGCTGTGTTTGCTAACTTCAAATGCTAACGCACTACCCACAGACGAATAGATTCACTTAGAAAAGCTTTGCTGCAGGACTTGAGATTTCATGTACTAGTACTTCCTGGCTGAAGATTAACCTGCTCCAGAAGTTTCAACACACTGATGGTAGAGATTTTTTCCATCTTTGCCTGTCAGAACTTTTCTTTTTGAATATTCATTACTATTAAACATTGTCTCATCTTTCTCATTGTTAAAGACAAGGGTAAATAAGCTGTATAAATAAACCTATCTATCTTCTATCTCAAGCATGTTTTTTTCTATATGAATCCTCCCAGCTTTAGTCTTTTCTTTTTCCCATGGGTTGATGTAGCAGTAGATTTCTATTGCTATAATTTTAGATTTATAATAATAAAAATCTAGATATTTAGCTTAGACTCTGGCAAAATTTTCATATCCTCTATTTGTATGATCTAGCACACAAAGCTTTAGGTAGATATCATAGCGTTGAGATCTATCAGGATGTGTTGGTACTGATCCACCTTGCAATGGACCACTAATACCTGTTTCATGATTCACCTAATAATTTTCCTAAATCCTGTATGTTGATGTGTTTGCATTTTTTTTTCTGATTGGATCCCATTTCTTAAACAAGTGCTCAGGAGGAAAACTCATTATCTTCCACTTAATTAAGTCTGTAATCTTAAATTGTTCCTTATCATTTAGTTCAGCTTAATTTTTGTCTTACCCATTAACAGATGAAGATCTAAGTCTGTAATACTGGTTTGCATAACAGATGTCATTATACAGTCAAATGTATCTCTACATCTGGACACTTTCCCCCTGAGGCAAACTACATTTTAACAGTTTTAGTGCCAGATGTTGTGTCTCATCTGGTTAAACTAGAGGCATCTTTTCTGTATACCGTTGCTATTCCTTGAAAACTTCCTTGAAAAGCTAGTCGGAAAAATTTTCAATTACTATTTTTTGTCAGAAAATTCTTACTTGGCAAAAGCAGTGTTGTTCAGGAAAGCAGGTCAGTATCTATTAATTTCCCATTTGAAAGTAGAATTTACGTAGTCTCAATGTCAGTTAGGTCTGATATTTGAGGTTGGACTAGGAGACCTTTAAAGATCTCTTCCAACCCAAAATATTTTATGATTCTATGATAAAAAGGAAAAATAAAATCCAGAAGACTTATTTTTGTCAGAAGTGCAACTAATTGCAATAATTATAAAAGTAATAATTACAAAGTCAGTTTTATCTGAAAACTGATATAATGAATTCCCAAGTTTTTGTCGGGGCTTTTCTTCTTTATTTTGACTTATTTTTCAATGTCAGTTTCTGACAGAGGAGAGAAAACATTTCCAACCCAATCCTATTAACTTAAAAAACCACAAATCTTCATATTCATGCAAAAACCTCCTCGAGTATCTTCTTCTCAAGCTTGTAGAGGAAGTCAGAAGCACTTTGGAGAAGCAAAGTGCAATACTCTGTGTGGATCCTGTACTGAATCAGTGCTGCCTTGCTGCTGATAACCAATGTAGTCTGGCTACAATGAAGGCTGTCATGGAAGATGGACTGGATGTTGTGACTTGTCATTCCTGTACATACCTGATATCTGCCGAGTTCCTCCCAAGACCCATTTTGTTACCAAAGGCATAACAAATGTGCATTTTATGGCTTACTCTTCCCAGAACTTGCTCCATTTCAACCGGTAATAACAGGTAGCTTCTCTCCAAGATGCTTTTTGGTGCTTTCAGTCCTGTTACTGAAGGGCAAATTGAAGTAGTGCTTTAACTGGATCTACTTAGAAAAGGTAAACAAATAAGAAGTATAAAAAAGCTGCTCACAGTAAACTTCAAGATGCTAAAGAGAGATGGACACAGGCACACCAGAAATGATTTAAGGCGTGAAAAAATTAACCTGTGGCTTTGATGGAGAGACTAAAATGATTTTTTTGTGTTTCTGTATCATACATGTGTACAGGAAGAAAAATTCTTTCAAGCTCATTCTCTCTGCTAGATCCTGATGACTTTTTCTTGTCCTTTTCTTTGCTCTTGTACAGCTCAGTGCGCAGCTCTCTAAGCTGATGGCATATACTTTATGACAGCTGTGAACCAGATGTTTCTGACAGGTACCATCACAGGGACATACCATGCAGCCTCATGACATGCATTAGAACACTAGGCATGTCCAATATAGAACTAAATAATGAAAACATAGTGTCTTTCAGAAGGGTCTTCATCTCAAAGGAGCTTTGGTGTGCTGTAGGCATGTAGAGACAAATGCAGGAGTGTCAGCTCTGTTTCTGAAAGAGAAGTGCTGAAATGGCGAGTGGGATGCTGAAATACAAAAATGCTGTTTAAGAAAGGAATTTATGCAATTGCTGCATCTACTTGAAACCTCAGAACGACTTTACACTGGGCAGAGTATCACTGCTATGATAAAAATTTACCTGGAGCACTCACGTTGACTTTGGCAGGCAGCCTCCAAGGAGTGGAGATGACACCAAACACTCAGGATAGGAGCTTCCTCCTTCACTTAAACAAATCCACGTTTAGCACCCAGTGTTTTCCTGATATCCAACATGCCAACCAGTCCAAACCAGGTTAAGAAGGAAAAACATATTTTTGTTTTGCCATGCCTCCTTGTGTCTCCTTTATTTCCTTTACTTGTTCTGACTCTGCTGGTGAGACGGGAAATCTGAGTTGCTGGCATTTTCTTCCATCAGGTCAGATACTGGTCCCATCAACCTCAACTCTTTCCAAAGTGCATGGTCAGAGAAATGAAAAAGCAGCTTTATGTTGTACAAGGCTGGGATCTCACCCTGGATCTGCATGGAGCCCTGTGCTAATGCCCTCGTTTCAAGAGGAAGGCACATACTGTAGACATTAAGTAAACTGACAGGTAGCTGCATGTTAAAGACAGAAAATGCCCAAAAATGGTTCATAGACACCACAGAGAGGAGTTTTGGCTGATTTGTGTTACATTAGGGCATCAGTTCTGGATTAGAGACAGTGTTTTTACTGGATCAGTCAGCTCAGGGCCACTTTTCCTCAGTTCGGGGTGAGAAAACAGCCCAGAGTAGTATGTCAGTAGTAATACAAACAGAATGATTGCAAAAAAATTAGTAATTATAGTGCATACACACTTGAGAACTGTAGCAGAGGAACTATACAACTCATTACTCTCTCATATTCATGAGTGAAGTTGTCGCCCATAGGTTGGCTGATAGGTGAAGGAAGGCTTTCAGAGGTCAAATGAGTCCAATTGTAATTTCACTGATTTGCTGTTGGCATCTCTGTCACACTTAGTCCCTCAGCTTCAATACTACTCATGACTACTGAATCCTCAGACCACTGGATGTAATTAATGGAGGAATGAACTCATTAGTGAAATAGCTTTTCCAATCCAATTCTCCCTTTCTTTACACTTTGATCTTTGTGCATTGTCTCTGTGTTTATGTGTGCAACAGAAGGCAAGAGTGCTGTCCCCTATATTTAACTCCGTGAATGAGGGGTCTTCTTTGTCCAGTAGCTTGTGCTAAATGAAGGAATTCAAAGGATAAAGACAGTTGTGGAGCTGAGTGTGTGTTTTGCCATGGCTGCACATATGCTGTGTAAACTTTCTGTCATTCACACTACTGCCCTCAAACTCTGCATTACTGTATGCATAGGGATTCATCTCATCCAACTTCAGACATCCAAAACCCATCTAAACCAGTCATCTGGTCTCCCTCTCCAGTTGGTGAGAAAATAGGCATCTGCCGACAGTAACTCATCCTATTCCTCTCTGGGCACAGAGAGCTGTGCAATTTGAGATTTCCTAGACTATCTCAGAATATCCAATTGACACTCCAGTAGAATACAGGTCTTACATGGTATCTGCCAGCCCTGTGAGGATGTAGGCTGACTCTCTGGCATCTAAAGTAGCACCGGATGTCTGTGTTGATACAGCTGACTCATGCCTCAGGGATTACTCCCACATCAGAGATGTATTTCTGCCTCCATTGACTGGAGGGACTGTGTGGATGGGATGCACTGTATCTGCACAGGGCTGGCATGTCTGATGTTACAGATGATCCACATTCCCTAGAAACGGCTGCAAGAGATCAGGCAGGATACCTCAGGGTGTCTAACAAAGCATTTATGTCTATATGTAAGCAAATGAATCATGCCACAAATGTTTACCTGAGCCTAAACACTAAAGTTAAACAAGGTAAAGCCAAACCTAAAATTCCCCTGCCTTCACCTTGGGAGTTTTGTCCTTTCCACCTCTGCTTGGTTGGCCAATGCTTCAAGCCCTATGGTTTATATCTGCCAAGAACCCATACTGATTCTACTGTAATGCCTTGTAGACAGACCACAGTGGCTTCACACTACCTCTTATGCCTTGTTTCCACCACTTTGAACTTAATTCACACTTCAGAGAGGGAAGCTGGCTTATTAACATCTTCTCATTTGCACTGAGCCCTTTGCAGTCGTGCTGGACTGCTACCTCAACTGGATCATATGATTTGAGCTTGGATACCTCATGCTCCACAACAGTTGCCTTGCACTGCAGACGCATCCACTATGATTTCCTATGACATGAGAATGAATGTAAATGTGCCTGACTGATGATAGTAATCATTTTATATAATGCCAGCTTTCTAGAGTAAAATGTTCAGAAATGCTTATTATTGTTGTGCTGAAACGAAAACACAGTTGCTCTGTACTTGTTTCTATCAAACAAAGTTTATGTATTCCTGGAAAAAGCAGATGGAATGTGGAAATGGGGTGTTTCCCAGATGAAGAAAGAAGGGAAACACATTCAAAGATCCTTATCACTTCCTTTCTGCCCAACTTGTTGCCCACGTATTCTCCCAATCCCATTAGTTTTGTCACTTGCTAGTAACTTTCCAAGACTGTATTTCCCACTGGACTATTTGAAACTCATTGTGTCATGCTCGCTATCCCTCACCAACTCTTCTTGTCATATGTTGGCCTAACATGTTTATCAGCAAGATTGTAGTCTAGATTATGCATGCACAGTATGAACCACACTAGTAGCAGAAAGTGGCATTCTCAACGAAACACTATGAAACAGGTTTGAACTTTGCTCCAAACATTCACTGAACTTTTGTGCAGACTCTTATTTGTATGTTCAAGAACAAAGGTGAAGTTCCAGACAATGCAACTTTTTAGAATACAGAAAACAAAATACTGTTGTTTAAATCCAGATGGGTCTTACTGGTTTTCTCTGCCTTACGTAGTAGGGAGGAGTTAGCTGCTTCTTACTGGATACGATTGAGAAGTTTGTTCCTGTAATAAACTCTTGGAAGTCTTTATTTTTGGAATAAATTCTCAGTCAATTCTTATAAGAAAAAATTTCTTCAAAATACCTCAATAATATTTTAGCTCCTAGAGATTTATGAAACTTTTTGCACTCCAGTGAGGTCTCTTGGTATGCTGTGGGCCTTTTTACTATCAGAAATCTTCTGCACAGAAAGAATTGCTACCAATGTTCAAAAGTTCTTCCATGTCTGCATCACTAGCCCAGTTCTGAACTGAATCAGGAAAGAAATATGGACCATTCATAAGCTGCATGGGAGCATAAAACCATGCAGGGCACTGTAAAGACCAGGTAAGTCATATTAACTGAGATCAAGTGTGGGGAAGTTCAGTGTTCAGGTTTCACGCTTCCTGTCTAGGTTAAAAGCAAAAGTGCAATAGAAAGAGAGTAGGTATGAACAGTGGCACAAAGCTGTGAGGTCGATAAGGAGCTTCGAGAGGTGATGTAATCCCTCCATGAGCACTGCCTCTTGTCAAGCTTTTAAAAAACTTACACACCCCTTTGCACACCTTTGTAATTGGGCAAGAGAACTCTGAAACATCATGAGCCAGATTTCCTTTAGGAGAATGTAAAAATGCAGCAAAGAGACGTTTATTTTTAGCCAAATTTCATTGCAAAGCATGACAAACATAACAGCATTCTCAACATATCTGCATTTTCCTGGGTAATATTTTTTGAAGGAATTGGCTAATTTCAGCCATGTGGGAAGGAGAAGTAGAGTTCCTAAGAATATTACATTTCCCCGTATCTCATGAAAATAGGCAACTAAGTGAAGGAGTACTTTTAAGGATTTCAGAAAGAGGACTGCTGGGTGAGTTCAGCTCTGATTAGAAATCAGAGCACCCACAGACGAATACTTTACTTAAAATGTAAACCTTCAATAAGTTTAGTCTTAATTTGTTCTGCTGCTCATAGGACTGCGTATTTTGCTCTAGTTGTGCAAGCCTTATCTCACTTCCCTCAGCTTCTTCCATTCTTTACCTATCTGCCCTCCCTCTGCAAGGGAGTGGGAACCTGCTTTTTATTTTTCTCAGGCTCCAGATCTGAAATACGGCATGTGAACAGGAACCACACATGCCCCGGGGCAAGACAGTGACAGCACCAATGACGAGGGAGAGTGTCAGGAGCTGGTAGAAAACTTTATGTTTGGGAACTTAATAGTGTCAGGCTTCAGTGAGATAGGATGTGGGTATCTCCAGACATGGACAAGCAGCAGCAGGCAGTAAAGGCAGGTAATATTGACACACTGTAGCACATGCTTGGAGACAATCCGGAGCTAACAAAGTGGTGGAGGTGTAGCATGAAGCAAATAGTACTTCCCTGGTATTAAACAAGGTAGTAGAGTGTATGTAAGCTCAAAGAGCAGAGGTGAGCATTTAGGAAAGCACCACTTCAAGGCCAAGAGACTGGCATTCTGTAGCTGCAGCAGTACTCATACACCTTTGAATAAACACCAACATTGCAAAAGACCAGTGTGCAATGACTTATTTGTTGAACAAACCTAATGAAGCCACAACTGCAATGACAAGAACAACATTATCTGTCAGCTCATAGCACTCTTTTTTCTCCTCCACGGTTTTGGTGATCACAATGACTAGACCTGCATTTAAATCACTGTACCTGATGGGGAGTCAGGACAGATTAACATAATGTAGGAGTTCATTTTCTAGTTTTTTTTCTTTCAATGTTATTTAAAGTTGATGCTTTCTCCAAAGATTAGAAAAGTATGAAGGAACAATTTCAAATTTCTGATTTTTATGGCCTTATAATTGTTTTATTTACATGTTCATCAGTAACAGAAAACACAGTTGCACCGATTTTTTTTGTACGAGTTTTACCTGCTGAGTTTCCAAGACAGATAACATCTGGCCTCAGCCTCTAATGCTTTGAGCACTCTCAACTACCAGCTCACAAAAACAAACAAGTTGAAAAACAAGGAAGTCTAAAAGATTGTTTCGTCTGCAGCTTTCCAAGTATCCAGTTATTTGTAGTCTTCTTTTCATTAGAAGTGCTCTACAGTGAATCTCTTGTGGCTCTCCTGAACTTCAGCCTCTCGTGAACTTATCCATTTCCCATTAACTGTTGCTGCCATCCCCTCTGCAGGCTTCTTGTTCTCACAGGAGAAACTCCTGCTCTTACTGGTTGGATAAGAAAAAATGAACTTGGCTTGCCCTGCAGATGCTGCAAGGCACCGCATGCCTTTGGCTCTTGTGGGATGTTGGTTATCCATCAAAGCTGAAAGTTTTTAAGGGCAAGGTGGAGGTGGATGTGAAAAGGTGACTGTTTCTGGTATTCCAAGACCTCTCCCTGGTGCTCATAGCAACCTTCCCATCTTGATAAGAAAGTTTTTAAATGGGACTATTTGAAGGTTATGTTTTATCAGCTTCCTGGCCAAGGTATCAGCTTTGTTCTTGAAGGAAATGACCTTAAGCACTAGTACACTTGCATGCCTTCCAGAAACACTGCCAGCTCTTCTTTTATTCCTTGCTTGTTAAAGGGTGGCAATATGTCAGACTGATCAATACCAGCTGCAAAAAAACCCAGAAGGTCTTTTGAACATATGAGTTTTGCACATCTTGCTTGAATAAAAGCCTGTACATCTGAGAATCTGTCTTTTCCAGACTCCTTAGCTGGTACAATATAAGGAATTGCTTCTGCTTGATTTTTTTTTCTCTCTTGTATTTGGAAGCCATTAATTAGGTCCTGCCTTTTTAAAAGACCCCCAAAATAAGGATAGAGTTTGATAAATAGGCAATAGACTTGTTCTTATCATGTTACTTATCTATATCTTGTGTACCATCTGATACAGTGCTACAAAGAAGAGCCTCTCTTCTTTAGCTGATTTCACTTTACTAAATCACAAATAGTTAAGTGAAGTAGATATTATATACCCTTAAAATCCTGTGATAAGATGCTCTCTACCTAACAATTTTCCTTCAGGATCAGAAATAACAATGATAAGTTAAGTAATCAAACTCTTTCTTTAATTCAGGTATACAAACTCAGGGGCTTTTTGGCTTATATGGTCCGGTGACTTAATATTGATGTGGGAAAGAGAGGTTAGATTTGCCATGAATGCCATTAATTGTAAAGAAAGGAATATCTTGAAAAGTCTTGCTCTACACTATAGCTTTAACCAAGCACTCTGTGTTTTGAAGGAACGTAACACCATTGTGCTAAGGGTACACACTGTTTTGTTTACTTACAATTTACTTACAATTACCAATGAAAGCAGCCTACGAGACCATTTTAGTGAAATGTCTGCAAATATTCTTCCACCAGGGAGAACAGCTTGTCCTCTGCGGTGCAGTCACAACATCTCTGGTACCTAAACTGTCTAATCCAGGTCAGTAAGGTTACTCTGATACAGCATAACAGTCTGAAGTACACATAAACCCTCAGGGTGGCCTGGGACAAACTCACAGTGAAGTCTTCACGTTTTGCTGCTTAGACAATAAGTAATTTAGGAGAGAAAGAGAGAATTTCAAAGGAATAGAGCTAGGAGACAACAGTGGGTTTGGGAAAGGGAGACTAAACAAACTGCAGCTTACTTTGTTGGAATGGAGACCATTATTTTGAAAATAATAAGAAAAAAATGGAAAATGAAAAATTGGAATAGTAATACTAACTGCATTTGGAATTTCAGATTTTGTTTAAGCTTGAATAATATTTCTAATTATTATGAAAGAAAACTTGGTCATTTTTATGTTTTTCCACAAAGAAATGTCCTCAGAGAGAAAGCTTCCTATCCAAAATCTCAAAACTGGACACAAATTAAAGCAAAAATCTCTGAATAAAGCTCTTCCACATCTTGGCAGTAATTTCCCATCATGCATGTCTCCAAATCAGAGCACAACCCTCAGATTGTCTAGAAGCACACTTCCAATACAATTTAACCATTTCAGCTGCGGTTTCCACAGTGTACTGGTTATCATGTTCGTCTAATGCATGAAAGGTCACAGGTTTGAAACCTGAAGGAAACATCATGTTTAATAGTTGGATTCAATGATCTTCAGGGTCTTTTCCAACCTAAATAATTCTATCACTCTGAGCTACTGTCCACCCATTTGCCAGCTTCTGCCTTTGCTGCTATCAATCAACTCAAACATAGCAGGACTGGTACACCCGCAGTTCATAGTGTAGTGAGTAGTTTTGGGAAGGAATGTTTGCAGAAGGGTGACAGGGACTGTGAAGGGAAGCCCACATTTAGGTTGTCCTAATCTGCCATGAGATCATGCCATGAGGGTGCAGTTTAATTAACAATGTCAATTAATAGTTGCCAAAAGGAAACCAACTCCCCTTCATAGCTCAGACACAGTGCTCGCTTTTGCTCTGGTTGCTCAGTGTAGGGAAGTGATCCAGCTGGAAACAATGCAGGCTTTCTGCTAAGTGTGAATTTGAGAAAATTAATCTGAAATCTCTAATTGCTAGATATACATAACTGTGTGTAAAAATATTTCACAGAAATAGCAAGAAGCAGCAATAGCATTTCACTGTTGGCTTGGCTTGTCTCAAAGTGGAAAGAGCTTATTGGGAGTTTTCTCATAGTTAACAGCTCCCATTTAAACACATTTACACTAAATCCAGCAGAAAAAAAAAAATAAAATTATAAAGTAATTAAGTAAGAGTCACTTATTATAATTAAACTATAGAGATATACCACTAAGAGTGTGCACTTTACTTCAATTTACTTCAATTAATGAACTATTCCCTGGACAGTTTCATGACAAATGCTACTGTTCAACTCTCTAAAATCTCTGCTTTTCCCAAAGTGCTTCCTTATGACAAGTGTGTCAGACAAATCCTTTTACACAAGGCCACTCTTGTTTTCTGACTCTGAGAAGGCCTACAGTTAGATAAGGAGCAAGGACACAGAAAGGAGATCCAGATCAATACCTGTGTCCCATGTGAGGCAGAGATCTCTTAAGTCTGGCTTAAATTCTGTGTTTCAGACTTAGGTCTTAAAAGTTTTGATATATTCATCACTTTCTCCAGCTTGCATCCACTGGCAGCAGGAGTTGTTAATTTTGCCTTGTAGGCGCAAATGGTAATTGGTTCAAGAAAAAAACCAAAACAACAAAGGATGATGATTTCTGCTGCTGTGCTGGAGGTTTCTAGTCCTCAGCAACTACACAAACAACAGAGCCAGGGCAGCTGAAAAGGTGGCATCTCCAGTGCAGCTGGTGGGAGGGAGAGGAACTAGGGACAGACCAAGAGTCTTCTGGAGCAGGTGTCTCATGACCAGCACATCTGTGTTAGGAAACATGTTGTTTCCTTTCTCCTCTCTCCCAAGCCAGAGACCTTCAATTACCCTGCTGTCCCAGGCACACTAAATGCCACCCATGGGTGGACAGCACTTCTCATGCAGCTAATAGGAACTACTGACAGGGTGGTGGGAGTGAATGGTGAGCATCCTGTAAACGTTAATAAAACCCTATGTGATTAAGGACTCAATCACCATTTACTTTCCTGAGCAGTTGTCCCTGGCTGTGGACACTGGATCCTCTGTCTACTCATCTCCCCTATTCCAAGCCAGACCTGCCATAGGGAGGCATGGAGGGAAGCTTGAGGAGTTAACTACACCCGGTGCCAGCCCATGATGAGGGACATACATGTGACTGCTATGCCCTTTAAGCCACTCAGGCTATGAAAGTAAAGTAAATCTTGCCAATGACCTAATGAATCTCTGTAATCTGGCTACAGGGTAGATTTATTTACAAATTTAAAGGGTGACACTTTAAGATAGCCAGAATAGGGACATTTACATCTGAGCTTGTCACCATAAGCTCGCTTAATAGGCACCTCTAGGACAGAATTTATCTTATTTAAATGAAATTAGACTAAAATAGGTCAAATGAATTGTGACCTTATTTCTTCCCAGTGAGCACAAAGGTAGTATAATGTAGTTAATTCAGAAATGAAGATCTCTGCCATAGATATTTAGCAATGGAAAAAAGGAATCCCAACCATGGGTTTAATTCTTCTGCTCCAAGAATCTATAAGATGGGTATCCACATATGCTCCTTTTATGATCAAATGACAGGAATAAGCACCACCTGAGAGCTACCTAGTGAATGGACCTGTCTGATGATGAGGTGACTCACACTTCAGAAGTGTCAATTAAGTGTCTAAAGTTTGAGAAGAACAATCCCATGCTGAAATGGCAAGCATTGTATTCTCTTTTAGCCCTTAGCTCTGTAGCCTAATGACCATTTTACTTCAGAACAAACAAGTACAATCTGTGAAAGGAGAAATCCCCAATTTCTTTCTAGTAAAGAATAGAGAAAATTGATAGAGAGAAAAAATGATAATTTCAAGATGCAGATATCTTTTTTTCCAAAATGAAAGATCTAGATTCCCATCCTTTTGCAGATAGAAGAGACTCTGGTCAATTGCCCACACATAGGCCCTAGAGACTTTTAAATCATCACAGAGACCTCCATCAGAGGTAGCAGATGTGACACCAAACCTAAGGGACCCCCATGTCATGACTACCAATGACTAAATGGAAAAGTGTTATCTTAGGACATCTTAAATGGCAACACATATCCATTTTTTAAGTAAGAGACTCACACACAATGTAAGATATATCTGCTTTAATTCAGATATTTAGAAATTTAACCTTGTCTAGTATTTTCTCTTGCAATTCCCATTTAGAAGTGCCTGTTTCTCTCCATTGACTATAAATGAAGAGTCAGAGTGGCACATTTAAATTTAGAGTTAGAGTGGCAGGTTTAGTTTTAGATATAAATGTGTATTTTAGATGTTCTAGAGTATGGCAAGAGAAATCCTGCTCCTAAAAGTTAATGTGTTCTGTTATCTGCTTGGTTCCAGCTCCCCATATGTCCTGCCTTTTCTGGCTTCGCTCTTGCATCTTGCAATTTGACTGCACCCACCCCATTCCCACAGTCACACTAGTAGCTTCTCTTTCAAAGTCATCATAGCTGCATCTACAAAGTAGCTCCAATGACTCCTTATATAAATATCTCTTCTTTCTCTACCTACTACTTAGCAAACAAAATACATATCTGTTTTGTGTTTGTCTCATTCTATTCATCCCTCCTTCTGTGCTTTGATTTCTTTACCTCCAATTCAGCCAAGAAATCACCTTTTATTTCAAATCCTGAATCAACAGTTACGTTGGTTGGTCATTTTCCCCTCACTTTTCCTGGTTCCTTGTAGTTTCCCACATACATGAGGAAGATGCTGTGATTTCTTTTCCATGAAGGAATAATCGGAGAAAGCTAAAGGGAAAAACTTTGTTGTCATAGAAAAGAACTTTCCTCTGGGAACCCAGAGCATTTGTAGTCTCCAACTTTTTAATCTTAGTCTCTCAAGAGGAGGCAGAGCTGTCATACATATTATCACACATATCATATGGATGCAGTATATATTATCTGCAAAAAAAAGAATGTGGTTCAATAGGAATGAAGATTAAGTATATAAGTGGATAACAAAGGGAAATTTATCCCTGGACTTCTCTTCCTAAACTGGTTCTTTACAGCTTTGCAGGGGGAAAAGTGGAAAACAGTCAAGTTAATCAGCTCATAAACCCATGAGTAATAAGTTACTGAGACAGAATAGAGTATCTAAGGCAATGCTAACATTCACTTCTTCTGGTAAGCCCTTGCTGGTCTCCCCAGAACTGTTCTTATCTTTTCAGTTAAACTTCCTCTTTCTTCTCACTCCTCTCTGGACCTCTTTCATCACCACACGGAAAAGTTTCCACTTTGTCCATCTTAGAACATTTCTTTCAGCTTCTCTCAGCTCTTGCGACTAATGCCCCTTGCCCTACTCCTTGGCAAGAACTTCACTCCTCCATTTTGATTGCATCTTGTTCCGAAGGTGGTTTCTATATTTTACACCATTTCCTTAAACACCCATTCACATTTAATCCTTCAGCGACTTCTCAGAGAGAGGCTCAGAATCTGTGCTACAAGAATATCCTTCCTGACTAGTTGTCTGCTTGATGTCATTGGTTATATTAGTCTTTGGAAAACCTTGTCTTCCTCTGGTTTCAGTGACTATCTTCTTTTGGATATCTTCAGACTCAAATAAGACAGCGCATGTCTCTAATAAGCCGTTCTCTATTGGTATACACCAAGATCTCAGGCTGATTCTCAAACACCAACTCCTCATGGATTTCCAGCTATCCCCTATAGTTACCAGAGTGCTTTATCACTCCCTTACTCCTTTTGGCATTAGTGCCTTTGGGTAGCATCCATTCCTGGGTCCTTAGCCTGGTCATCAACTTCATCTGTAGCTTTTCTGCATCTCCTGACATCCTGAAGTTCACCCTGAACAACATTGCATAAATGTCATGCTTGCAGTCAATTCATACAGCTAAATCTCTTTCATAGGTGTCATCATCAACTTGTCTTAGCTGTTGCAACATATTTTCCTCTGGCTTTGATAAACACATTTCCCCCCTTATCTATACAGAGTGCTACCACTTACCTGTTATTTTCCATCTCTTTACATCCTGCATCTCTATCTCACCAAATTTAAGTGGACATGTCTATTTTCAAAGCCTTTTATGGCCAGTCCCTACTCTGCCTGTTGCTTGTCATTCAGTTCTTCAAAGACCACTTGCTATCTTTGATTGCTCTACAGTTTCCCATCTCTTGCTTGCTAAATTCCAAGCACATTCTCACCCATGCTGGGGAGATAATGCCATAAACATCCTCTAGTCTACCTTGCTATCATTCAGAATACTTCTAACTTTCTTTTATGTAATGTAATGTAATCCAAAAAAAGACGGCAAAGCTTGTCCTTTTTGGCAACTTGATATCCCTTCTCATATTGCAAATTAGCACCCGTTTCCTTGAATACCACTTGTCAGCTCTCTGTTGTTATTAATAGCCTTTTGTCTTGAACTTAAATCGTGATCTTCTGTAGGGCAAAGGACATTTTTTTTTTCTGTGACAATTTCTATACGTCACAGTCATAAAGATGGTGGTAATAATAACAATCATAATGAGAAGATATTCGTTCTGAATTCCAACTCAACAGACAAGGTTTAGTGGCTTTGAAAACATGACTCACCTGTTGCTTTTGACACACATTTTACAGCTTCATCACTGCAGTAGCTGTCCACAGAAATTATTTATGGAGGTGTGTCAGCTGTGCTGTATAAGTACATTCACAAATGACAATAAAACATCACCAATAAAGAAGATTTGTTCTTATTTTATCACATGACTGTGACAAATAAATATGAAGTATACTTTAAAAATACCTTGTACATTCTCCTTCTGTGACACATTTGATGACTAGATGGCATTGCCCTTGCATTGCCTGAGCCATCTGCTCTCAGAAAGCTCTTGTCCTCCATCCCCTCCTCCTCTTCAGCTGTATTTTCCTGGAAGATGTGTCTGTGGTGACTGACTGGTGGTTTGTCTTACCTCTCATCCATTTTTTGTCAACTAGATTTCCTTTCCTGAGTTCTTTTTGTGAAAATTAACTTTTAACGGCTCTATTACATGCTCTCTCTCTCTTGTCCAAAGTGGCGTATAACAAGACGTCTTCCATTCCTTCAGCCCACCAGCCCTGATAGCACATTGCCCTGCCTACCATTTTGTGCATCAGACTGGTAAGAAATTTACATCTGCAGAAAGAGGAAAATATGGAATATAATAGCCATTGACATCTAATTTTTCCTGGGCAGTCAAATTCTATAAACTGCATGTATAGAAAGACAACAGCAAAGAGCCAAGTACTCTGTGGGACTGTCACAATTTAGGGTCAGGGCAGCCCCATACAATGATGTCATCAACGCTGACTGCTAATGGGGTACAGGACCACATATGGCTCCCATTTCCACTTAAACACTGCAGTTATTTGGGACATAAAGGTATAAGTAAGGAAAGAAAAATAACTCATTATACTTATAAGTTATATTCATAGTTACTTAGATGGCTGATTAAGCTCTTACTTCATAATTCTTCAAGTTGTGGTATCATCTTTCACAGATGAAATACACCTACTAATAGATGTGGAATTGAATATATATATTGAAAAAGTAATAGGGATAATTCAGGCAAATAATTTCTTTAATAGAAAACATTTTCTGGTAGTCATCTCTGTTGTATTCCAGACAGAATCAAGAAGAAAAACATTTCAAAACTCCCTGAAAGAGATATGATGTGAGACCTCCCTTTGATGGTCTTCATTTTGTTTATTTTTGCCCATTTAGAAGTCCAAAGATCATGGGAGGCCAACTGGCTGGCAGCCTGTAGCTGTTTCCTTTCCTAAATGCACATAAATAATCACATGAGAATCAGTTTGTTGCAATGCATCCTGGAGATGTGTAGAATTGAATGTGATTTACAAGAAAAATCTTTTTTTTTTTTTTAGTTTAAAAATGCCAGTTTGTCAAACCTAGACTCTTTTTATGACAAAGGACTGCTTTCAGTATTTTTTTCCAAGTCAAAAAGGTTTGACATTTGTTTAATATCTTGTTCCAGTACCTTCAAAATGAAATGCTCTTCTTCCTCGTTTCAGAAATACTTTATTTTTGAAATGTAACTACAGTGAAAAGTAAGACTTCTAATAAAAAAGATCGACATCTAAAAGTAAGCATTTCCACTGCTCTAAAGCTGTATTTGTTGGGGAGGGGAGTTGTTTGTTTGTTTTATTTTGATCCCTTTGATGCTCTTGGTTTTTGTCCCAGTTTGGTGAAGGAATTCCAAAACAGAGAAAATGAGGAGATAGCTTCTTGCCCTATTCTAACATGAAGTTCAAGTCTGCATTCAAATATAGTGACAAGAGAGTGTTGTGTGATGAGCTACCTCTCCTGGTCATCTCCTGGCCTCTATGTAATTATACTGTTGGCATTTATATTTGGACAGTTCATGTGAAATCAAATTTGTTATTGCACTTTTTTACCCATTATATCACAAAAAATTGGTTAACTTGACTGTACTTTTTCTACTTAAAATCCACCCATGAAATGGTATTAAATTTCAATGAAGAACCATCTCAGGACTACAAATCTACTAGATGTATTTTAAATGAAGAATCAGTGTAAGAATTCAACATAGACACAAATGAAACTGCTATGCTTTGTAGCTCGGATTATTATTTTTTTGTTGATTAATTTCTGGAGGTTTCCAATCCTAGCATTTTATTTCCTGACAAACTTAAGGGGAAATGTTGTTCATAAATAATGGGACATCAAATGTAAGATGCATGAACAAATTGTCTCAAACCAGGGGATCACGTTTGTTAAGAGCACTAAGAGAATTTAATGAATAATCAAGAATATGCTTAATATGTCGTTCTTTTCAGTTCATCTACTAATTCACCTTAAACAAGACAACCAGAATTTAAAATATTGATGCACTTTAAATGTTAAGCCTGTGTAGAATTCCAGTACAGAAGCTTAACCCACATATAATTATTAATGTCACTTTGACCTTAGGGAATTTTTCTTTTTAGATAAATATTACCAATGTTGGAAAATAGCTTTTGGATCCAATTTGTCTTTTTACAGTAGTGTATAAGTACTTCATTCTAAAGTTGAAGAACATATTGTCTTTAGTCATATTAGACTGCTTAACTGCAATTATGATTCAATTGAGCCTCTATCAGTCATTTATTTTTAAGTCAATGTTCTGGTAGAAGAAAACTTTTCTCAGCCTCTTTGACATTTTCATTGTTGCTACAATTAAGAATTGTAAGAAATAGTTCTTACTGAGCTACATTCTATACCTGATGTTATTGATCATAAATTTCTTGTTCAACAATTGTCTTCATATTTGCATACAAGAATATGATTTTTATCAATTAATTTTACATTTTCTTCTGTTGGGCCACTGGATAATAAAAAAAAAAATGTAATTGAACAACTGCATTCCTCAGTGTATAGCGTTAGTTCTTTTTGCCTCTTGTTAATAAATCACTGGCATAGATCAGATTTTTTGGTTAACAAAGTCCATATTTAGCAAGTGTTCAAATGTGTGCTTGGACTCAGAATTCAGAATACTGTGGATCTGGGATTTTACATTTAAGCCTTCAGGTCAATTTTCTGTATTTATTTTTTTCAGCTTCATCTTTCTGTTCTTCCCCACTGCACAATGGAGTACAGTGTTTTTTGAAGAGAGTGTTATCTTTAGCATTAGCCTGTCTCATGTCCTTTGGAATGAAACCAGATAGTCAACCTCCTTTCCCTTTGAGTAGAGAGTCTGTACTGCTGTGGAGACTCCTTCCACTCTGGTGAGTGGAAGGAAATATTCTTTTTTTCCCTAGAATTTAAGAGAGTAAAGTTGTGGGCTTTTAGCAATAGCAGCATAATTTCTTTAATATTAAACCAGATGGAACTAAAAATCCTTCAGAAGGGGTTTTATCTTCTTAATACCAATATTTGAACTTCATTACTGTTAAAACTTCTGCTGATGAGCATTTTATACTGTTTTCCATGGAGATTTACTATTCACTTGGATGCCTTTCTGAGAGTTAGGTAAGACACAACTCTTGCAGCAAGACTTCATCAATTCAAATTGCAAAAATAGTATCATAAAATGGTGAAGAGTGTGACAGCAAACACACTGCTTTTAGAAAATGTCAGACATGATTTTCTGTGAAAACTTGCACGTATGTATTTTGATGCAGACTTTAATGCTCTGGTGACTACTTCCCTACTGTACTATAATGCAAACACACAGATTTTTGAATTAAGGATATTTTTGCACTGTATGACTATTGCATGACAGCAAAAGAGTGACAGACATTAAGGACAGCATTGTCTATTTCAGGGTTCTCTGGTAGTTATAAGTCATGCCCAACCACTCCTGACTCCAACCACAACTGTACATCCCCAGATATTGTCTTTACTTCTGCTGTCTCCTGACTTTCTCCCTGCCTTACTCTCCGTATTTAGTACAGCCCCATACTTTCTTTCCTTCTCATCCTGCATCTTGCCACTCTCCTTTTCTTATCCTTCTGTAAATCGTCTTCACCTTTGTCTTCCAGCTTCCAAAAGAGTCAAAGCTAATGACCTTGCGTCTCTGACCGTGGCTGACCTACGACAGTACCAGTAAGAATAGAATAGTCTCTTTTCAGTTGGAAGGGACCTGCAATTATCATATAGACCAACTGCCTGACCAGTTCATGGCTGACCAGAAGTTAAGGTATGTTGTTAAGGGCATTGTCCAAATGCCTCCTAAACACTGACAGGCTAGGAAGCCTGTTCCAGTGTTTGACCACTTTCTTGGTAAGAAATGCTTCCTAATGTTCAGTCTAAACCTTCCCTGGCACAACGTTGAACCATTCCCATGTGTCCTGTCACTGGATACTAGGGAGAAGCACCTTATTCTCCACTTCTCCTCCTCAGGAAGCTATAGAAAGCAATGAGAGTCCCCTTCAGTCTCCTTTTCTCCAAACTAGACAAACCCAAATTCGTTTGCTACTTCTCATAGGACATTTGTTCCAGTCCTTTCACCAACTTTGTTACCCACCTCTGAACGTATTATAGGACTTTCATATCCTTCTTAAGTTGTGGAACTGTGAACTGCACACAGTACTCAAGGTGAGGCCACATCAACATCGTATACAGCAGGATAATCACCTCTTTTGACCAGTTGGTTAAGCTGTGTTTGATGTACAAACACAAACAGTCCTTTTGGACTGTTGCAGTGAATGTACATTTGTTCCATCAGGGAATTCTCGTGTGGTCAGGCTCAGATTGTGTCAGTAAAGGTGGGATTCAGATCAAGATTGACATACCAATATTTAGGTGTCTCAGGTAGATGTTCACGTGGCTGCTAGAAGCCTTCTAAATTCCTATTATAGTCAATAGAGATCTTGCCAATACAGCTGGTGGAGTCTTAGGGTGACTGAGCAGACTGAATCCCAGTTCCAGTGTCTATTTTAGTGAAATCTACTTTATAAGTCTACTTCTAGTGATCTACTACTCTAAGGTCTACTTCAGGGTGATCACAGGACTGGATCACAAAACAATTCAGGTTGGAAATGACCTCAGGAGGTCTCAAGTTCAACCTTCTGTTCACAGCAGGACCAGCTCTGGGGTCAGAGCAGGTCGCTCAGGACTTTATCTGATCAGGTCTTGAAAACCTTCAAGGCTAGATATGATACTATCTGGGATATCTGTGCCCCAGCTGGATTGTCCTCATCGGGAAAATATCTTTCCTTATATCCTGTCTGAATGTCTCTTGTTTGAACTTATGCACATCATCTTTTATTCTCCTGGCATGCACGAGGGCTCAGTGAAGAGCCTGGCTCTATCTTCTCAGTAACTTCCCATATGAATTAGGAAGCTGCTACGAGGTGAGGTTCACCTGAACTCATCTCTTCTCCAGGTTTAAAAGGGAGTGGGAGCACACTCAGTCTCTCCTCAAAGGGCAAGTGCTCCAGCCCTTCATCAGCTTAGCAGCCTCCTCTGAACTCACTCTAATTTGTCATTGCCTCTTGTCCTTAGTGGACTAAATTTAATGCAGTATCCTGATATGGTCTAAGAGGTGATTAAAGGGGAATGATCCATTCCTTCAGCCTACAATCTCTGCTCCTGTTAATATAGCCCAGGAGGCTATTGCTGATCTTCACTGCTGGTGTACACTGTGCGCTTCTGTGCAACTCTGATATCCTTCTATGAAGACATGACCAAACAGGTAGATGAAGGGAGAGCAGTAGATGTCATGTACCTTGACTTCAGTAAGGCTTGTCAAAAAACTCAAGAAATGTGGGATAGATGATTGGACTTGAGGTGGATTGAAAACTCTCTCAACAACAGAGTTCGGAGGGTTGGGATCAGCAGCACAGTCAAGATGGAGGCCTGTGGCCAGTGGTGTTCCCCAGGGATCAGTACTTGGTTGTTTTGTTCAATATCTTCTTCAATGACCTGGATGAGGGGATAGAGTGCACCCTCAGCAGGTCTAGGGAGGCTCTCCTGCCCTTCTACTCTACCCTGGTGAGACCACACCTGGAATATTGTATCCACTTTTGGGCTCCCCAATAAGAGAGAGACAGGGATCTACTGGAAAAAGTTCAATGGAGAGCTACAAGGATGATCAAGGGACTTGAACATCTCGCCTAGGAGGAAAGGCTGAGAGATCCAGGGATCTTTAGTCTGAAGAAGAGAAGGCTGAGAGGGGATCTTATTAATGTCTATAAATGACTAAGGGGTGTGTATCAAGTGGAAGGAGCCAGTCTCTTTTCTGTGGCGCCCAGTAATAGGATAAGAAATAATGGGTACAAGCTAGAAACACAGGAGATTGCACTTCAACATGAGGAGAAACTTCTTTACTATGAGGGTGATGGAGCCCTGAAACAGGTTGCCCGGAGAGCTTGTGGAATCTCCTTCTCTGGAGGCTTTCAAAACCTGCCTGGATGCGTTCCTGTGTGGCCTGCCCTAGGTGATACCTGCTTTGGCAGGGAGGTTGGACTTGATGATCTCTAGAGGTCCCTTCCAACCTCTAACATTCTATGATTCTATGATTCTGGGATTTCACTGCCCAGTCTCATTGGATTTCACCAGTTTCCTTTTGACCCATACCTCCAGCCTGCCTAGGCCACTTCAGATGGTGTCCCTGCTTTGGAGTGTATCAGTTGCTCTCCGTAGCTTGCCTTCATCTTAGTGCAAACTTAATGAGAGTGCAACTCAGTTGTCTCCTCCAGGTCAATAATAAAGATGATGGATAGGACAAATCTCAAGAGGGGATGACCCCTGTAGTATCTCTTGTCACAGGCATCTAAGTGAAGTACAACCGATCACTTGAGGCCCTCTGATCCTGATCATTCAACCATTTTTATAGCCATCTAGCTGCCCACACATCCAAAACATATGTCTCCACTGGATACAAAAACATTGTGAGAGGCTGTCTCTCCAAGGCCTGGCTAAAATCAAGGTAAATGATACATGTTCCTCTCCTCTAATTGACAAATCCAGTCATTTTATCAAAGAAAGAAATGAGGTGGGTCAGGAGTGATCGTGCATGATTTATGCCCGGTAAATCCAAACTGTCTGTATTCCCTGTCATATTTTTCTCACTCATGACCAGAAATGTGGTCCAAGAGAATTTACTCTGTCATTTTCCCATTGACTGTAGTGAGGCTGATCACTGTATTTCCTTGTATTTCCTTTCGGTCATTTTTGAAGATGGGTGGCATTCTTCAGGGGTTGGAGACCTCCCCCAGTTTGCTCAATGTTTCAAATGTGATAGAGAAAAGCCTTACAAGAACATTAGACATCTCTCTCATCATCCTTGGATGCACCCACAGGGACTTCTGTTGGTTATGTTCTCTCAAGTAGTCCCTGACTCATTTGCACTCCTTTAACCGTTTCACCAAGCACACTTATATAGTGAAGACTGAGGCAAAGAAGACATTGTGCAAAGAACGGCTTTGTCACCAGGTCTACGTAAATTAATGTAATTTTGGCTGTGTCACATGGGGATGCTAGAACTTCTTAATTAAAAAGCATTGTAAGACTTGTGATGAGCAAATGAAAACATTTTTCCTTAATCCCTCTCTGAACGGCATTAGAGTTTAAACAAACATGATCAAACTAAGGCACTTGTTTCTTGTGAAAACTGTTGGTCCAAAACATACAAGTTTGACAATGAACTGAAAATAACAGGAGTCATCATCTTTGACATGAGGAGTTTATTTATGCCTGAATAAAGAAGCGTCTTTCAGCTTGACGGCATTTAATAATAATGTTGTCCTTTTATTTTTAGCTACCACGTTTGAAACAGCTCTCCCCAGAAACCAGTAGAGAAAATTACTTGTATGTCCAAGCTCAAAAATATCTCCATTTCAGTCTATCAGCAACACCCCCAACTAGCCACCCACCCATCTTCAACTACTTGTAATTATTTTTTCCATTGCTAGGGTAATGGTCTTGTTTATTAGTGAGCACTACTTAGTGTAAAAGTCATTCTTCTACTTGTACTTCTACTGCATGCTGAGCAATGGCAGGAATAAATGATTGCTCAGCTCTCATGTTTTATCATATAGGAATGTTGTACAGTTTGCAATGGATAAATTTAATGGGCTAATGACATATGATATTTGTGTAATTGAATTTGTTGGCCTGTTTTAGTGTTGGCCTTCTATTTCTATACAGTTTTTAGTGTCTTAATATTCTGCTCTTTCTGTTTTCTGTTGTTAAGGATCTTTGTATAGGGTTTTCTGCAGATTAAAATTTTACAGCCTTTTCAGTCTCTTTGAATTGAGTGAGGATCATTCATCTCTACTTCTCTACTGAAAATGTATTCTCTGAAGAGAGATTTTAGCGTGGGGTACTTCAGAATTTATTTTTCTGGCAGGTTGATTTTTATAGAGTCAGACAGATAAATAATGGCTTTTACTGAGAGGGTATTTTTCCAAAGTGTTCAGCACCTACCATAACCCAAGGATGTGTCTGAGTAATTGACTTGGTATTAAAAAGAGAGCAATGAGAACAGGAAGGAACTCCTCGCCTTTGGAAATGTGGTTCAGCAGAGGTGACACTAGCCAGTGCATAGTCACTCGAAAGTGCAAACAATACAGCTTGATATTTGATTTTACTTCTTTTTTACCCTATCCACCAACAGGGCACCTAGTGCAAATGCCTAGCTGTTGTTTTCGAATCAAGTGTTAACATTTCAAATTTAAGGTTAATTGAACACCCAGTCCAAGGCATGCTACATGACTTTTTTCTAGTTTAATTTCCTGTGGCTTAGTATCGTGGATGGTAGGAGCATTATCCAAGTGAGCTCCCTCTGTTTATATGTCTTGTCATTAGTTTAATGAGAAGCTATTGCAGTGACTCATTTTCTCTGTCGCTCTAAGGCTCTTGCCTTTAAAAACCTGGGGGGAAAAAAAAAGGTGAGTATCTAATAAAAGCAAAATTGAACTGTGTCTCTCTGTTCCTCCACAGTCATAATCATGCGGTGAGAGCAGGTTCTTAGAGTCGTTTAACCCTCTGCTCCTACTGAAGTGCCTGATGCCCGGCAACTTTTCTGGGAAAGAAGTGCCCAGGTATCACCAAGAAATTGTTCATCTTTAGGGGGATTTCTCTGGGAGAATGGTTAGACACCAATGCCTTGTGAGCAGAACTGATGTGGGAGTGATGGGGAGCCTTGCTTTGCTCTCCCTTTTCCCTTGCAGGGGTAACTAGCACATGGAAGGACCCCATTGCCCACCTCAGGAGGTCAGGTCACAGGCAGTCTGCAGACTTCCTAGGGATGCGAAGCAGCTGAGTTGTGCTCACAGAGGCTAGTGCAAAGGCCATGGCCATGGTATTAGTCCTTTTCATTCTAGTCAACTTGCCTCTTTGAAATTTTTGCAGAGGAATAACTCAGTGCTTGTGTGGTGCTCCCACTGGGCAGAACTCAGAGCGAATCAGTTCCGGAGGCTCAGATGTTTCGGATGTAGGACTTGTCTGGAGGAGGGAGCTACTCTAGTCTGTCTCATTTAGATTCATGTAGTTAAGGGAGAAATATTTGCATTCTGTAACAAGCAGGTTCATATGTAGGATTAATTGAACATATTTAGTGTGCTCTATTTCACAGAATCAAAGAAAAGTTACAGCTGGCAGGCACCTCTGGAGATCACTCAGCCCAACCACCTACTCAGAGACAGGCCAGCTAGAGAAGGTTACCCATGGCTGTGTCTGGTTGGGATTTAAATATCTCCAAGGCTGATCTCCATAGCCACTCTGGGCAACTAATCCTGTACTTGACCACTCTCACAGTAAAATTTTTTTTCCTATGTTTAAATGGAATTTCCTGTGTTTTATTTTGTGCCCATTGCCTCTCGGCTTTTCGCAGGATACAACTGAGAACAGTTTGGCTCCATCTTCTTTACTCCTCCATCAGGTATTTATACACACGATCCTACTCTCCTCTACTCCAAACAGTCCTGTCTTCTCTTACGAGGAGTGCTACAGACCCTTCACCATCTTTTTGGCCCTTTGCTGTACTTGCTCTGGTATATCCATGTCGTTCTTGCACTTGGGAGCCCAGAACTGGACACATCATTCTATATGCTATTTTGAGGAAGATTTCAGGGCAGACATGACATTCACTTCCACTTCCAGTCATACTCTGTGTGTGGCTGGGCAATGCCCTGGCCCCTCCTTGAAGGTACCTCCACCCTTCTTCATCCAGATTAAAGATATCGTAGAGCTGGAGCTTTCCCTCATTTCTTCTGTTGGAAACATTTTATTCTTCCAGGGGACACAGCTGCAATTGCTGTTTGGGGCTAGTGGCTTTAAGTGGGGATAGATGTGTTCAATTAATGGTTTGAATTGGTGAAGGTTTGACTGCTGAGGGAATGTGAACTGAACTGATAAGGAATGCCAAGCCTGCCTAGCTTCTAAACTGGATCTAAAGGCACCAAAACATGTGAAATATTTGACAGGAAAAAATAGTTTGGATAGTTTCACTTGAACCATGTCATAAGATCAAAAAAGACTTGAGCTGACAAAAAAACAGTCCCTTCTCTCAGTGTCTGTTTGCAGCAGCCATAGCAGATCCTTGCGTATTTGAAATCACTCAGAATCCAAGCAGTATGTCAGTTCAGACACCAGCTTGGATTATAACCACTGTCAGCTGTAATGCCACAAGTAGCTTTTTTTCATTTACTTTCTCCTTAGATTCCCTCGTTGTCCTAGGTGATAGGTAGCTGGGAGCCCTCACACAGTATTTGTTCCACAGGGGCAAAAATTTCTGTTGGGTGTCATACAGAATGTGCAGATGAGTTAGAATATTTATTGGAGTCCTGTATCCCTGCTACAAATACCTTTCACCTCCGAGTGTGAATGTTCTCTCACCAGTCTAAGACAAGGGCATCAGAAACCACATTCTCAGCTTATAATTAAACCCAGGGTAAGACTATGCCTTCCCATGGCCTCATGTAGCACTATTAACTCTCATGACAATGTAAATAAAAGCAGTATGTCACCACACTGTTTTGAAGTCTTACTTGGTCGCTTTTTAATTATTANGTCTTTTCTGCTATGTGAGATTTTCACAAAGTAGCTGAAAGTTACAAAGGACTTGGTTAACAAAAGCTAGTTAAACAATGAAGAGTATATATTTATCTGAAATGAAGGATAAAAGATGGCAAAATAAGAGAGTCCCAGGAGGTCCATATCTCAACATGCTCCTTGCAGTAACATAAGTATTGTCCCATAGAGCTTCCTTCTTTAAAAATGTAGTAGAGTTGCAAGCATGGTGACAACAGAAGACCTCCTTTGTTTCTGTCCTGATTTGAGTTAGAACAGAACTAATTCTGTTCATTGACTTCACTTTTCAGTTAAGTCTCTTCTAACTTACTGCACTTTCTGAAGTTAGCATCACGTTTTCACAGACAGTGCCTGCTTCTAGCAGTGATAATGCTTGATGTTTAGAGTTACTACCAAGGATTGGTGTGCAGACCAAGGTCACTGCTAGATCTTGTGCATCATGTTGGGAGGTGGAGAAAGTAAAAGACTTTACCTGTGGGGAGGAGCGGACAGGATAGATGACATTAAACTGACCAATGAGGTATTCCATCCCATGTACATCATATTTGGTATAAAGCTGAGGAATCACAAGGGTCAAATTCTCTTCTTCTATGGCCAGCATCCAAAGAGGATTCTCTTCATTCTGCCTTTGATTCCAATCCATGCATTCCTGAATCGAGTTCCAGAATCCAGTTCCTGAATTAGGTTCTCATCTGCCACTGAGTCCAGTTTGGGACTTCCCCAGTGTCTACTCCACAGCATCAGTGGTGACAGTGCCATCAGGGGGGTTGGGCTTCATATTGATTTTGTATATATTTGGATGCTTTTTAAAATTTCTTTTTCATTAAAGCTGTTTTAATTTTGTTTTCCAATCCATAAGTCTCTCTCCCTTATTGTTTTTCTCTTCCCTTTTGGAAAGGCAGATGGTTTAAAAAACAGCATCTCTCATTCACCTAGTAGCCAGCCCAGCCCTCACCCTTGACTCTATCCCAGATACTAGTTTAGCCAGGATGCTCCTTTGGTAAACAAGGTATATGCAGGAACATTGTAATGGTAGCAGCTGTGAATCTGTTGTCAGAGCTCCCAACAAGAAATGTCTCCAAGAATATTTTGCTTCTTAATCCACCTTAAACTTCTTAAGCAAGGTAGAAATCAGCATTACTGCTCAGCATTTATAAAGCCATTCCTGCACCCTGTGACAGCAAGCCTTGTCTACATGGACTTTTCTGGTTTTAATAATTGACCTTGTTTGTCAGGCTGCCTGGCATATGTGGCCACCCAGACAGGCATTTCACTCCAGCTACATTCTGCTTCCTGCAACTAAGCCAGCAACTGGGCTTATGTGCTGTTTATTGAAATACAGGAGAGAAACTGGAAATCTGAGTGACATCTGCTGTCCATGAACACCACCACATGATAGCTAGGACAGGGAGAAGCCTTTAATGCTCCAAAGAGGAATGGACATGCAGGGAAAGCAAGTTAAATTCACTCAGTCTAGAACAAGGGTGGCTTTGATCCCATAGGTATGCACATGAAAGCTTCATTTTCACAGAACAAGACTCCTCTTTGGATTGCAATCAGTGTTTCAGAGGATTTAAGGAAACAGACTGTCATTTAGAGGGATCTATTTGGAAGAAGGCAGAGGAAATGTGTCTCCATTCTACTCTCCTATTCACTGTGTGACTGCACAAGTGACAATGCACCTCTTTGAAGAGCTGGCATGATGTGTCAGCAATGGCAAGCCAAGTCCTACCAGCTTCCAGCTGTTGATGTGCTGCACATTTCCACAACAGGATTTAAGTTTAAATGAATGTGTTACATATTTGAAACCAAGTGAGACTATTTGACAAGTAAGATTGCACATATTCCAGCTGGTACTGCAGTTGTCTTCCCACTCTCCTTTCTTTCGTGGCAAAGAGGTTTTCTGACAGGAGCATTTTCTGAAACAATTACTTTGTCACTGCACCTGGTATCAGCAAAGATTCGTTTATTTTCTCTGGTTCCCTTGTTCTGTCTTTTTTCATATACTTCTACTCCCTGGTGTTGCTTTGGCCTTTTATTTTCACTTTCTTCTTCCAAAGCTGCAGTCATAAATGTGGAGAAGGCACAGTGGAAATGAACACCAGATACTAAGGCAATGAAACTCCAGCTATCCTTTCTGAGAGCTGTTTTCTCAAGATCTCACCAGTGATTTGAAGATACATGTACCTCTTTTTTCTCCAGAGTACATTACTAAAAAGTATTTCAAATAGGCAATAGCTTTCATATCCTTTTTGTTCTCAAATTAAAAAGTTATTTCATGAACCACTTAATAAAGAATACATTTAGTTAATTGGATTTTAATGAGAGAAAAGGACATTAGGATGTTTATACCAAGGGGTGCTATATAAAAAGAAATGATTGGTCTGAGCTATATTTTCCCTCTAATTGGTACTCTTGATGCGTGGATAGTGTCAAAACAGTGGGAAATGCAAAGGCTTCAAGAGCTCAATATGAATTCAATATTACTATTTGAGAAGCATCTTACATAGCACTATATAATCAAAACATCTTCAAGCTCTGCAATGTAATGAGCAAGACATGGACATCACATAAATATTACTGATATAGCATTTATACTATTTCTGAAGAGCAGATTTCCTCCTTTTCAGAAATTACAACAAATCTTCCTAAGGATACCCTTGAACAGCTGCATTTCCCCAACTCCTGGGTTTCCACCAGCACCCGGCACTGTGACATTCTGAATCCTTTTCTCTGAGGAGCCCTCTGCAGTTCATAGAGCTTAGGTAGGACATTCCAGGTTTGATTTTTACTGATGGGAAAAGATTGTTGGATGATGGTGACCAGCAAAGGACAGGGTACATTTTTATGTGCCTTTTGGCACACCCTTTGGTGTCGATTCCAGCTGCTCTTGAAGAACGATGCTGATCTCCAATGGTATTTGTCGTATGTGACCGATCTGAGTGTCTGACACGCCCTGGAGTATCTCACATGACAGCTTCTCTGGGTTTAAGGATCCTCAGTGCTTCTTTTCTGCTGAAATGACTAAACAGAAGTTTGCTTTAAAAGAGGGAGTTTTCCCCCCTTCTTGTATATGAGATACAATACATGACAATACAAACATAAATTTACAGAAGGCTGCAGTTTTACTACATCTCCCCTTCCTTGTCCAAGAAGAAATATTTCTAAAGTCCTTTCTGATCCTCTTTTAGATCCTAACATAAACAAATAGTGATGGTGCACACAGGAACTCAGCATTCATGAGAGTACCACAGGCCAGCCTAACCCTCATCATCCACCCAGTCTAGAAAGAAAAAGAAGGAACATCACATGCAGTACTGGTAGTTGTATGTTGTAGGCCAAATTTTCCTTCTTCTAGGTTGTCACCATACTCTTCTATGATTCTGTGATTCTTCATTGGCCTCTGTGTCACAATGAATAAAATTAATATTTCAAAGTTATCAAAAGCCTTCCTATAGTTATGTTTAACTCTCCCTGATGGAGAGCAAAACTGAAATGAACAATTATTTTGTGTTGGTCTTGCTGTACCTCAGGAGCCCTAAACCAAGTTCAGATCCCTGCTGAATTTGACAGTCTCAAAAACTGAACTGGGACAACTTTCTGTAAGAAAAGATTCTGGTACAACTGCCTGGAACTGCTCCCTGGGCCACTGTATTAGGACATGCCACTCACTCCTGACTTAGAACCTTAGTGTGTACCCAAAATGGAGGGAAGTTTTCTTTTTTTTGTTGCAGTAAATGCCTATTTTATCAATTACCTCTGTGGCAGGTGACCCTGAAGGCCTTGAGAGGGAGGGCTTATGCATTTTAGACATGCATTTTCAGGGCCACAGAAGTACTATATCTGTCTTTTGTCTATGCTGTTGTTTTAAATGTGCTCCACTGCGCAGCTGAATTTTAGAGATAGGTTAAGTGCCTATGTTTTGCAGTGATGCTTAAAAATATGCCTGCAAACAGACATCAGTAACACTAGAACCTAAAGAAGTACAATGCACATTTCATTAAAGAGGTAACGTTTTGGTTTTACAGAGAGGAAGTGAGGACCCTGGGCTGAGACATACATTTGAGTTGTCAGCAGCTTAGTCAAGGCTGACTTAGTCAACTCAGTCAAGTTGATTCTCATTTGTGAAAACAGAAATCAGCAAACAGCTACCATAAACTAGCTTTAACTGAAAGCAGACGCAGGTCAAATTACTATCAGAATCTCTCTCTTTGTGGCAACATATCCCAACAGCATGCAGGAGTCCAAAGGAATTATATCCAGCTTTTCTTCTGATGCTCATGTGCCTGCACACACCAGCTGAACCACTTATATTTGGAGTCTGAGCTCACATCTTTCTTTTGTTATATAAAAATAAAAATATGCTAGAATATTAAATGCAAATTGCACAATGAAATTGTCTATACGCAGGCTGTAACATTTACAGACTCCAGTGTGTAGAAGGTAATTGCAGGACACCAGCTGCTTCTATGTTAAGCAGCAGATTTCTTCTTTTTTTTTTTTCTTTTTTTCTTTTTAAAACATCTGTTTATAGAACTCTTCAATCTGGAGATTTTTAATTCCTCTCAAATATATAAAATAATTACACCTATCAGTTTCTATTTTATTTACTTGCAAAATTCTGGATACTTTTTTCATTTTTATCATTTCAAATCCTAATAGTAACAGTAACCAGCCATTTGCAGGGCTATGTAAGAAATAATTTTGTCGTATTATTCTTCACTACTGTAATGATCCTGTACTTCATCAGACTGTACATAGCATATCATGTTGAAAATTGTGTGAAAATGATAATGGCAGCTCCTGATTCCTTTGAAATTTCTGAGTCGGAGAACCAGACAGATCTTTTTATAATCACATCAAGCTGAACGAAGAGCAATTTCTGTGAATAGAAAGGAATTATTGGTAGTAACATCAGTGAAAACAAAGTCTGGCTAGCTGTCCAGCAGGGAGAAAATCTACCATGTTTCTTCAGTTATTCGTTTGTTCTCATTTATTCTCATTTATTATTATGTCTACAATAGCATAACTTTAGCAGCAAAAATATGCAAAGGCTCTAGGTCTGCACACAAACTGCTGGTCATCTGCTTTAGTGAGATATCATCACACGGGATGCTGTTTGGAGCAGCTGGCATCATGAACACCTAAAATCTAAATTCCCTCCTTTAATA
Organism: Baryphthengus martii; assembly: GCA_013396935.1. Taxonomy (NCBI): domain Eukaryota; kingdom Metazoa; phylum Chordata; class Aves; order Coraciiformes; family Momotidae; genus Baryphthengus; species Baryphthengus martii. The sequence goes on from VWZK01006931.1 coordinate 68,877, forward strand.
CAAGATATCTAAGTGAGGGTACAAGATCCCAGACTTTGATAGTGCCCATGATTAGTTGTAGGCATCTCCAAGAGTAATTTGGATTTTAGGAGCAGAACAGTCACTCTGAGAAGATACTTCCCATGTTCCAATGAGAGCTGAGGAGAAACATGCTTCAGGTAAAAAAAGATCCTGGAGTTTGATGCAATAGAACTTAGACTACATTATTTTCCTTACATTCACTGTTTTAATCAAATAACTTGGGGTATCATTATGTTACACTGTGCTAAAAATATACATAGTCTGTAAAGAAAGCATCCCTCACGCAGTAGTGAGATTTATAAGATTCCTTATACATAAAGAGAAAAAACCCAGTGTTTCTAATTTTAAGCTGTTGTACAGGAAAGATTATGGCAAGAAAAAATCAAGAAAAAGAACAACATGAAAGTAGCAACAAGAGAAATCTGTGCAGTATCTCTCCATGACAGTCTCCAATGCTTTGGGAACAAAATAACAGCTGTCTTTGCATATCCTGCATATACAGATCTTAAACAAAGCAATCAGAGATGCAGAGAAAGAGCTAAGATTTCGTGGGTCACAATTACTAGATCTGTGGTACCCAGAAGCAGGGAGACTTAAGGAAGGATTTGAAATGGGAAGATTAAATTTTCAGGGTGTCAAGAAATACATATATTTTAGAATGCTATATAGAGAGATGTATTTTTAAAAACTTGAAAGTAAAAAATACCAACTGTCATTATATTTAAGATACAAGAGTCACAAAAGGACTTAGGAACATGGAACATGTCCAATCTGGATGCTAATTAGACTCCTAGCATTCCCATTTCCTTAGGTATTGCCTAAACTTTCTCCGTCATTTGTAAAGGTCCTATGACATTTAGACATATTTCCTTGGGCATGATTAGAATACTCTGCACCATGCTAGGGCTAAGCAGCTACATGATTATGTCCCCAATGAGGACATACACTTATTCCTACAAATATTCCACCTTCAGGACTTAAATCAGTTGGTGTCTTCAGAGTGCAACTATGAGGACCTCTCCTGAGGATTTTTCCTCAGTTCCTTCTGTTGCGTCTGATAATCTCCTGGTCAACGCACCTCCCAAGGCTGTGCTCAGAAGGTCTTAAGTTCATTTCTCCTCTTCAGCAGAAAATACTTGAACCTGCTTCAAAGACAAAACTGTATTTGGTGGATGCTGCTTGGCCCTCACTGTATGTGCTCAGAATGACCTTCCCTTGGTTTCAGGCAGAAGAAGGAAAGGGAAGAAAGTCCTCAAGGCTTGTTTCTAGGACCACCATGTGAGATGGCTAATTTGGTGGAGGGTTCAGTTGGGAATTTCAGTACATTAAATAATGGTATTTAGAAACTCACTCTTGTGCTTTGTGAAGCTACAAATTCAGGATTAAAAAATTTAGAAGAGACAAGCGTCTCTTTCCAGCAGAAACATCAAGAGCTCCGATCCTGAGAGGCAATAGCAACATTCCTCCCACAGCATTTCTTGCCAACTTAGATGTCCTCTCTATATGGATCCTGTGCACTGTACAGGCAACCAACACTAATTCAGAAGTGTGGATGCTACTAGGCCGCCCACTTCAATAGTTGCCAAAAGAAATCTCAAAGTTATAACACTAAATGCCTTTCAAGGAAATAACTTTTACCAGTTATGAGTTTTCACTTTCCACTTTATTCCAAGGGATAGACTTACCTACCGACTACCAAACCACTGATAATGAAAGTATCATAGATAAGGCAGAGGGAGTTTTGGAGACATCAGGGGAAGAACATAGGATAATAAAATTATCCTTTTTCTTGACACAGTAATTTTCTCTACAGGATAAGAATATTAAAATAAGGCAGAGGAATCTCACTCAGTTCTAGGTAGGATTTCATCCCATGCTTTACTGGAGAGCTCAGAGCAATAGAAACCTAATTTCTCACCTTACCACAAAACTACTTTTCATTACAAACCTGTACAGACGAGTATGCATTCAATATTTGCTTTTTATTGCCATTTTTTTACTACCTGTTAACTCCTCAAAATTACAGTGTCATTACTGTTACTGTTGTTCAATTATCTTGCACAGTTTCCCTACTTCTTTGCAGGTAGGAGGAATACGGTTGTTTAAAACCAGACACAGTGGAGAATCTCCCTACTGTTGAGTACTTCATGTGAACTGCCGCATGGAGGAAGCTGAATGCAGTATAAGACATTTTACTGATTCTACTAAAGATGAAACTAGCTTATGGATTCTCAGATGCTTAAATGTCTGCTAAATGATTGTTCGCCTCTGTATTGATGTTGGGTGCTCCAGTAACAAAAAAAATTCACAGACTGCCAAAAAATATTCAGGCTAACTTAATTTCACAACCAGTCACTTTTACTACTGTATTGGGTTTGGGTGAGATGGAGTTAATGTTCCCCAGAGCAGCTTTTATGGTGCTGTACTTTGTATTGGGAGGCAGATGAGACGCCGGTGGTGTGGCTGCTGCTGAGCAGAGCTCGCACAGCACCAGGGCTGGCTTTCCAACGTCTCCCCTCTACCCCGTCGGCCCAGTGAGATGGGGTGGGCAAGATCTTGAGAGGGGACACAGTCAGGACAGCTGACCCAAACTGACCAAAGAGATATTCTACGTTGTGGGACATCAGCTCAAGTACAAAAGAGAGAGAAAGGAGGAGACGGTTGGGGTCATCCGTTTGGGAAGACGCTTGTTCTCCGAGGAACTGCTATGCATACCAGAGCCCTGCTTCCGGGGAAAGGCCAGACATCACCTGTGAATGGGAAGTAGAGAATAAGATCTTGTTTTGTTTCCCATTGTGCATGCGTGGCTTGCTTTTTGCTTTTTCCTATTAAACTGCCTTTGTCATACCCCATGGGCTCTTCCCACCTTATTCTCTTCCCCCTTGTCATGCTGAGGGAAGTAGAGGTGGGAGCGATAGAGTGACTTGGTGGGTACCTGGCACTCAGCCAAGGTCAACTCACCACACCTACTTTTGCCCTGCTTTGTATACCACATTTAAGGAACCTGGTGCTGATACAATTGAATTCTATTAAAAGCACAAAACCCCTACAGTCTAGAGAAGCAGTATAATCTGCCAATAGTACCTTGTGTTATCACCAGAATTCTTTAAAACTCACACCAACTGGTGTTGGAGGTGTCACTCTGTCCCAATTTCCCCTTTTGTAGATTGAACTCAATTTGGAGGAAGCAGGCTGGGAAGAAAAAGGAGAAATTTGTTCTCAGCAACACAAGACCAAGGACTTCATATTGTAGCTTGCACTCAAAAGGATCTAGACACCTACAGCTTACAGCAAACCTCTGCAACAGCCTTGGGTTGAAGACAAAGCACATGCTTCAGACAAAGATTTGTCAGCTTCCCATTAAACCAAATTATCATGTCTCAAATGTTCAACCTTTTTGGTCACTGACTGACAGAACTATCATATAACTGGGTACCAGGAGGGTGCATAAAATGTAGGTCAGATGGCTCACTCTCTGGAGATGTCTAGCTTTCCACTGAGTGTAAGGACAGACTATGGCAACTTCATGTCCCTGTCTTCAAATAAACCCCTTAAAGCTAGCCCCTCCAGTCTCTATTACCAGTGACGGACTGTGCTGTTATTAGTCTGTATTCTTGACACTGAGAGCTCTTTTGTAATCTTGTCTCAGTGCAAATGCCAGTCATGTCCCGGCTGTATAGCAGAGTGAGATCTGGGTGACAACCAGCCCTAACATTCCTATGCCCTAGATTCCCTGGAAAGGGAACTTGGAGTACACATCCCAGGCAGAAGTTTCAGTGTGATGCAACTGTCCCTACAGATCCCATTACTGGATGACTCCTGAGTCCATCATTTTCTATGACATTTCCTGACATTTCCTGATCTGCACTCTAGCTGCTGGGAAACACAATCCTAGAAAACTATTTTTCCTCATGCACTGGGAAGGAAGCCTCTACGTATAACTCATGTTGGTGAATGATACTGTAAGACTTGGGACAAGGGACACACAGCCTGAGATGATCCATCTCTTCTTTTATGTCCGTATTTCAATGGGGATGTTTAATCTAAATATATATATATATATAAAATTGCACCTTTACTAAAGATCATAAATTATTATGGATTTCAATACTGCTAATTTGCATCTAAGTGTCAGATTGTTAATAAAATAATCTGCCTAAAAAATGCAATATTATATAAACAGGTAATGCAGAGAGGGAGGTATTTTTGGAAATTATATATAGAGGGAGATCCTGTCTCAGTGAAGTGAAGTTCTTAAACTGAGAAGGATTCCTTCAGTAATTTTAGATAGTAGTTTTCTGCTTAACAAGGCAGACTGGACATTCTTCCAACACCCTGAAATAATGTAGCCTCATCACCAGCATTATGTCTGCACATTTTTCTTCATCTTTCTTTCCTTGAAAATGTAACAAACATGTTGGATATCTGATTACAATAATTACTCTTTCCCTGCAATTGCACAGTTGTTGATTGACTTCAATGTTTTTGGGCTCTGTCACAAAAAGCTTTTTTCAAAGAGAAAATATTATATGAAAGACGCTTCCAAAATGTGTCTAAAGGTGATCCAAAATGAGAGCTTTACTGTTTCTGTCATGGCTATGCAGCTAATCCAATCAGTTGTGATAACTTAATTTCCTTGGAGATCTGAAGTGTCTCCTCATTAAAATGTGCACTCTCTTGCATACCCAGAGGTTGATGCACACAGTCTCAACTAGTTTTGTCATGTATCCTCATTCCATTCTGCAGATGAGAATCCAAAGACCTCTTTTCCCTCTGTCCAGAAGCACATCCTTATTTTCTGATTGAAACTTGCCAACTTCCTTCAGTAAATATATCTCTTCACATTGCTGCTCAAATCCAAGACAGTGTAGGTGAGAAACAGTTAATGCTGGAGGATTAGCCAATATTCTTCGTGCAATAAAATCATCCCAAGATCCAAACCAAGTTGGAAAAGTTATCGAGGCATTGTTATTTTACAATATGGATACAAACCAATCCCTAATGTGTTCTCAATGCAATTCTTTAGGGACAAATTTGAACTGGTTTCTGGGCTTTTGGCCAAATACATTGCATTAGCCTGTGTCAGTCTTTCAAATAAATGTTGTTGTAGGCTTTGTAAACGTATCAATGATGACTGCTATTTTCCTGTGAAGTTCCTACATAGGCAATAATTCGTGATGAACACTGTAACAAACACTGGTTAATGTAAAGAAGATTCTGAATAAAATTGATTATCTTATGTCGTAGTGCAGCAGTTGTGGATAAAATCCACTGAAGAATGAGCAATGACACAGCTCAGAAATAATTATTGCATCAAGAGGTTAGTACTTTGAGGTATATACCACAGGGAAATGGCTAATGAGTGTAGAGTTTGTCATCATTTTAAACACAGCCTGATGCTTTAGGAATAAATCAGCATAATTCCCCTAATTTGTCATCACTAGAGCTTTGCTGATCTACAACAGTCAAGAATTTGATCCACAGCACAGTAATATTAACTGTAATTATTTTCATTTTGTGCCTAAATGATTTTCCACTCGCAGTTTGCCAATCCAATTGAAATATAGCGTGATCACAGAGGAAACGTATTGCTGTGTTTGGACACAACGGATCCATAAAGGCATCTGACTGAATAGAATGCACCGAATAGAATGATCCCACATAATTATTACTACAACTTGCTTTCTCCAGATTCTGCTACTTTTGGCAAGCTTAGGATTGATGTAATAGATGGTTGATACAAGTATAAATCTGAGTGTTAGTGCAACTAGCAAAATTCTCTATTAAATCCACTCACCTGTGGAGATCTTTACTTCTAGACAAGAGTATTTTATTTCTAGATATTCTGAAGTTTGGAAGACAGCAGTAGTTTTTTTTAATGTATTTTTTCATCACTAGGGTAACCGAACAGTAGATAATGCTGATCTGGTCCCTTTCTCAGTTTAAAATATGAGTGATCTTAAATATCACTCATATTCAACAGTGAGATTTTAGCTAGCACCCAATATGTGGTGAACTGGAAAGTAAAAGCAGCCCCTAAAACCTGCACCATGATTTGGTGTAGGTTTTGAACTGATAAGCTACAGAAAAATTCCAGAAATACATATTTCCCTCATTCTGGACTTAGACTTCCAGTGGTTTGATGGGAATCCTACAACAAGGATCTGGCCCCAGCATAACAGAGAGGACTCAGAATCATCGAGGGAGCCTTGGGAGCCCACACTGCCAGATTAGGAGCTCAAGAGAATGAAGACGCTGTATGCAGATGATCTGGCTGCTCCCACATCTTGGCAGTCAACAGACTAGTGTGGTCTAGAGTAAGGAGGCAGAAGAGCAAGTAGGAGGCAGCACAGAGGACAGCCTGTCAGCGTCTTTGCTGCTTAGCAGAAATACTGGGGAAATTCCAGCAGAAAACTGCCCCAAGAGGAAATCTTTTGCCACTGCTCTACATGTCAGAGCAAAGTTCATTTCAGGTTGTATTGGGTCAGACTGAATTGAAGTCAATTTTCCTCATAGCAGCCTTCATAGTGCTGTGCTTTGTATTGAGAGCTAGAAAGGTACTGATAACAAACTCGTGTTGTGGTTACAGATGAGAATGGCTCGCACAGCATCAAGGCAGGTTTTTGGTGTTTTTTTTCAACACTTCCCCTTCAGTGGGAAGTGGTGGACAAGATCTTGGGAGGGGCCACAACTGGGACAGCTGACCCAAACTGATCAAAAGGGTATTCCATACCTTATGATGTCAGCTCAACTAGAAAAAGCTAGGAAATAAAAAAAGGGGGATCAGGGTGGTGCATCATCTTGTCCTCAAGAACAACCACCACGCGTATTGGAGCCCCGCTTCCCCATATGGACTCGACATTGCCTCCTGATGGGAAGTAGTTACTAACAGTTTTCTTTTGCTCCTGCATGCAGTCTTGCTTTGCTTTTCATTAAACTGCCATTTTTCTTTATCAATGAGTTTCATCTTATTTTCTTCCACTGGTCCAGCTAAGAGAAAGAAGAGGTTGGGGAGAAATAGAATGGATCAATGGGCATCTGGCTTTCACTCAAGGTCAAACCACCACAATCTCATGAAATTTAGGGTGTCTGTGTTGGATCATGAATGAAAAAAACAAACAAACAAAAAACCAAAAACAGAAGAAAAAAGAAAATATTAAGAAATCAGAAACAACACTTGTCTGGAGGGCAAGAAAGAGACATCTAATGAAAAGAGCTTGCAATTTAGTAAAAGCAGTTTGTCTAGTCAACAAATAATATGAAATGTCAAATCTGAACCAGACTGTACTCATCAACTTCAGCAACACTTCTAAGAGTAATGCTTCCCTCTGCCTCATTTTCTAGGACCTGGCTGAATAAGTCTTGTAACGCCAGCATTCTTCCTGTGTAAGCAAACAAAAAGGACTGATTGGAATTTATTGTTTTGAAGAAAGCTGTAGCTGAGTGCTACTTTCTTTGCACGCTCTATTTGGCTCCTTTGCCTTACCTCTTGACTATTTCATAGGGATCTGAGATTTACCACAAGTAAGACACACGCAGTACAGTTCAGAAAGAACATGATGAGCATTCTCTACTCTACTATTTCCAATGTTCTGTATAATTGCTGTTATTAACCCAACTGCTTTGTGTTGCCTGAAAACTATGTTCTCCCTTGCTGAAAAAAATAGAGAATATCAGAACACTTTAGAAACACCTCAAAAAAGCTTTCTCTTTATCAAATCTTTCTTTTTTTCTTTAAATCCTCTCTGTTTTACGTTTTGCGTCATATCTATCTGTATAATATACTTTCCCAAGGACATCATATACACTCAGGATCCATTAGACCCCTTTAATTATTGTTGATTTTAATCTCTTTGTCCTTTTCTAAAAGAAAATTTTGGTCTTAGTTTTGCTGTTATGACACAAAAAATAAATTGCACATTAAAATTGAAGTCTGTTTTAAAGATTTTCAAAGCAGAGATCCCCATTTTTGCTTCCATGTTCCTTTTTACAAGAGAAGCCACATCTTTCTTGGCTATTATTGAAGCCTTTATGTTTGATAAAGGATTCAAACAACTTCAGCAGTCTTAGTTTTAAAGGATTCCATAGAATTTCAAGTTCTATCTTGTATGATTAAAGTTGCTTTTCCATCCTCTGTTTCAAATGAATTCTGTAAGAAATTAACTTGGAAATTGCAGTTCTGAAAGAAATATCCAAATATCACATATTCCAGTTACGGTACATTTCCTTTGACATTTTGTCAAACAGTACACTACTTTCAATCTCATTTAGAAGAATCCAGTAGAATGCTGGATGCAGTATTTGCTCTGTTCTTGGTAGAATCCATGCTCCGTATTCTGCTCTTTCTGGAAATGATGGTCCGCATGGATCCACTTCTCTTTCTGCTATACTTCTGATGTCTTCTATTGTGAGAACCAAATACTGAATTGTTGACAGTGCCTACCATTTAATGTAGGCTTGCTTTCAAATGCAAGGAAAAACACTCAATTTATTTTTTGTTTTTTTTAAGGAGGCAGCTAATTTTTGACAAGTTGGCAAAAGAATTCTGGCAAGAGGTGCTAGATTTGCAGCTCTAGGGACTACACAGTCACTGGTGTCTGGTTAACATAATTATATGTCTATTCAAACTAGTCTACAAAAAGTACTAGATCCTTCTTTAGTGGAAATGTGCACTAGCAACCTCAGACTCATTTATATTAGCTACAGATTTGGTTCAGACTACTTCTTCCAGTTGTCTGAGCAACCTTTTATTCCCAGTATTCTTTGTAATGTTCTTTCCTGATGTTGCTGTACAGGCAAAATTTCCCCTCCCTTGTGCCACTTCTAATTTTGGAACATAAACATCTCCAAGTAAAGCATTATGAAAGCTAAAAAAAAAAATCCATATAAAAAAATCCACGCTTGCTATAAATCAATAATCTCTGTTATTTTTGCAGAGAGAGGACAAAAATGAGAAGGCAGTGAGTATTAAAGTTAGGATAGTAGGATAGTCTAAGAAGAAACAAGTGAAGAAATTAGCATTATCCTTCATGACAAGTCAAAGGTGGGTCAGCTCCTAGGAGCTATGTATGACCTTATTCTTTCACTATGTCTAATATTATTAACTGATAATTTTGTGGGAATAAGGTGCTCCCTACACTGTGTTCTCTTGGATAAGCCTATGCTAATGCTACCCAGGGATTTGAAGACAAATCTGATTATAATATTATACATGTTTCCAAGACAACTTGATATGGTCTCTATCTAACTGTGGTCACGCTTAGACCCAGACCTTTAACCTGAGCTCTTTGCTGGAAGTTCAAATTTCCCCAAATCCTAAATCCAGTGACTTGTAAGGAAACGGCAACTATTTTCATGTTCTCATCATCACCTTTAGCTTATGTTCACACTCAGGATCCAAGTTAATCCAATTAATGGACCTAGGTAGTAGCAGCACAACATCTAAATGTCAGTCAGACTACTAAAAACTGCTAGAAAGCTGAAAATGCCTCATCTAGCTTCATCCCTTCACTACATCTGAGATTTTTCCAGTATTCAAGCTACAGAAAGCATCCCTATCTTCTCTCTATGTTATTTAAACACAACGGTATTCTGACCTCTTGCTCTTTAAACATTTTTGTTCCTTGTGCACTGCTCCTAAGCTGTTGACTTCACACAAAAGAAAAACGAAGGGGAAGCTGTCCCTGATAGAGGAGCAGCAAGTTTGGGCACCTGACAGGAACGCAGCATCACTGATTTCCCTGTGGGGTCTTTAGACAAATGTAGAAGTCTGAGGAGGACAACACAGAGTGTGTATGTTACAGTACCACTCTGAAACACTCTCTAAATGTGCCATGCACTTTGCATCATCTTTTCAAGGAGTTTATTGAAACCTCCTGCACTACCTAACTTACATGTTTCAATTAGATTCTGTCAATACCTTCCCAAATTTTGATCAGGAAATATCATTTGATAGAGCCTAACATTTATTCAAAACCTGTCATGTTAGATGGGCTTTGGAAGAGAGATGTAAAAGTTCATTCTGCAACATCCAAATCTCTAGGAATTTTGAAGCTGCCTGTTGTGAAGAGAGCAATACATCCAAGCTCTCCTTTCCAATCACCTCAACCACTACCAACCTCATAGCTTCAAAGTATTCATCATGAAGTTGTTTCTTTTACCAAGAATTCTCAGCAGCCACATGGTCAGGAAGGAAATTTTCTTGTATAAACCCCTATGAGTTGGTGTTTTTTTTCTGAATTTCCAGGTTGAAAAAAAAAAAAATAAAAAAAATAAAAAAAAATTTGAATGGTCTTAGTATTATTCAGACCAAGGAAGGAAGACCTAAATCTTCAATCAGTTCTGGGCAGAATGCATTGCATTACGGTAGAGGTGTATCGGAAAAGATCAGATCTGATTTAGCACTCAGTATCAGTTTAAGTACTGATACTAAATTAAAAAGTCCCTTTTATTTCCTAGACTATTGACACTGGGAAAACACTGGGAAAAAATCTACTTTATCTGTTTAGATAAGTCACGTGGAGTTACTCAGGCAAATAGTTTTTGAAAGTGAGCTAGTTCTTAGCAAGGATGTTCTTTTGTATGTACAATTTGAATTCAATAATCTAACTTAATATTCAAGGTGTCATTTTCTAATGAGCTTCTGGACTCTTCATCTAGAAAGCACAGGGTGCTTACAGTTCAACAAATATGAAACCCCAGAGTGACTGTGGTAAGATTGCCAATTAAAAAGAAAAAAATAAAAGGGGGAGGGGGGAGAATAAAAATTTGATCTCCAGTGAACTTCCCAACACTACAGTTTCTTGCACTATAGATTTCACAGTTTCACTGCCCCAAGAATAAAAACAGCTAAATTCATTGAAGTTTCAGCAATGCTTAAAGGACTCAGCAAACACACCTACACTGTAACATGGGAATATTTCCTGCAAAATCTCCAGGTTGTCATGATTTATCAGTTTTCCAGTTCATCTGGATGACAATAATCTTCCAATAGTAATCACCAATGAGGTACTAGAGGTGTGGACAGAGTAATGCAAACAATTGATTTAATACTTTTGAAGAAGACCGTCCTCTTTTTTCTTTTTTGAAGAAGACCCCTTCCCCAGCCTGAGATGTCATTGCTAATGGCATGTGTTCGTAGTCCATAGGTATTGTGAGTTAACAGAGATTAATGTAATTCACTATTAAGGAAATGTTCCAAAAAATAACTCCCAAGGCCCCCACTCTTCCTAACTGTTTGGCAAATGGAAGATTTACCAATGAGATAAGAACAGCAATGTGGAGTTACTGTCTAATATGGGAAATTTTGGGATTCTCACTTTTCTTCACATGAAGACATACCTTGTAGTAGTCATCTCAAATGAAGCAGCAGAAAAACTACTTGTGTCTGCTTTGTGCAGCTCCTTTACTTGAATAATTTTGCCAGATCTTCTGGGAAGAATAAGTTAGAGATGGGACAAACAGAAAGAACAACCTAAGGAGAGGTAAAAGGACATGTGTTGTGCCAGATGGTAAGTGAGAGGCAGAAGGCAAAAGAACAGCATAGAGAGGAAAAGAAAGACATGTAGAGGCAAAGCAGATGGAGGAATGAGATATGGGGGAAGCAGTAAGACATTTCATAAAACTGAACTGGAAAAAAAAAAAAAAAAGAGGCATAGAAATGGTAAGAGAGCAAATAGAGAGGCTAGAAGAATGGGAGAACATGGAGACTGTATCTTGATGGTCATTTAGGTACCTACTGGAAGGCAAAATCTGTGACCTTGGGCTGAGAAAACAGAAATGTTACAAGGGACAATACTCACTGTTCCTGTCCATGCAGTCAAGCTGAGCATCAAACAACATAATTTTGCACCCCAGGTGAATTTAACATGACCAGACCATCAACAGAGGTTTACAGCAGAAGCCAAACTCAGTTCTTACACAAGCTTTGCAATGAAGCCCTGGGGTGCAAGTAGTGCCCTCTCCCATACCAAATCTGCACAGATGTGCACACGTTAGATTACAGTTCATCCTCCAAAACCGTTAGCACTTGTTCATTATACTAGGAAAACTGAATTGTTTCCCTTATCTTGATAATTTGGCCTGTGGTTGATGCTTGCTAACTCTTTTTTTTTTATTAAGATATTCTAAGCTTATGGTTCTTTCTCTAATATCATCTTGTCATAAGCTAAAACCATTTTAAAACGACTTGGGGTTGAATAAGAAACATGAGCAAACTCTTATTTAGGATATTTAAAGGGCTATAATGATCTTGGGCTATTGCAGTTTGAACAATGAACAAAAATGTGAAATTAGTAGCAAGATGCAGATGTAGTGAGGTTTTTTCATCACTTTTTGGGTTATTTTCATGTTTCTGTTATGTGGGTGCTCTGGGAAATGAGAAAGAGCCCAGAACAAAACTTCCTCTTCATTATCACTAGGCTGTGAAGGAGTAGGAAGCATCAGAAAATGCAAGTTTCAATGTTATTTCAGGTACGGTTTTCATAACAAGGATTGAGTAGGAGGGATAAAAAGTTCCTACAGAGAACACAAAATGTATACATGTAAAAGAATTTCTTTAGCTGTGTCTAGACTAGAGTTTATGTAGTCTTGTAAATTAATTTGGTATATTGTCAACTAGCTTTGCTTAACACTGACCTTGAAAAATTATGAGCCAAACATTTCATAAAGCCCTGTGTTTAAATCTTAAGACTCGGATGCACGGAACGCATGGGAGAAGTTCTCACAGAGCCTTGCTCCAAAGCATGGGCTTAATTTAAGCTGAGGACTCTGATCCTGTCACAATCAGTAGACCTATGACCATGGATATTAGTACTTTGTGGAACTGGGCCCAAACTGCCCTTTCTCATTCAAGTTCCTACTACCCTACAAAAAAAGTCTGCATTAATGAACACAGCCAGAGTGTGAAACTGGGAAGACTGAAGTAACCATGATATTTCTTATGTCTAGAATTCTCTCAGTGGTTGTGGGTGGGTGAATTCGCTCAGTGAGTTGACAGTGGATTTCTGCAACACACACATGGTGAAACTTAGTATTAAAAAAAAATAAATCAAAGAACATTTCTGCACATTTCTTTTGCTGTGATGAACAAACATGAAATTGGATGTCATGGAACATTTTATGTAGTAATTGTTACATTTACAGAAGAAGATTCTGTTTCTGCTCAAAACATTGACTAGGGAGAGAATTATGGTTTGGATGGTTCTGTCCCTCTCCTACTGCCTTGGCACTGGAGGATTTCAGGTGAACAATATGATACTACTTTAGCCAAAACACACATTTTACTTCACTGTTGAGAAGCTGTTCTTCAGTTAAAAAGAACTGATGTTTTCGCACATTTCTCTGTATTCTCATGAAAGACTTGGAGGAGAAGTAATTTAAGGATTTGCTGAAAGCAAAATAACATCATTTTCTGTCTTGAAGTGTGAGGATTCCTGGGGACAGTGCCGTGCTTAGCCATCAGCTATAGGCCATTGAAAGCAACAGAGCATGTACTGTTTGACATCCCTGTGACTTCTAACCTTTGTTGAAGTGCTTGGTATATTAGTACATGCGATGTTTTTCTTGGTATTTACAGACACACAAGGGATGCTCTGAATGCTGGCAACCTGAAGGGCCAATATTTACAATTCTGCCAAGGGACTCCTTCAAAATGTCTCTTCTTGTGACCTGACAGCCTGGAAATCCCATTCCCAAGCCTGGCAACTAAATTAACTTTTGTCCACTTAAGATCATTTTCAAGTTTGCTCTGACTGTTGTCAGACTGCCAGCTGAAAATCACTGCCTGCCACACAGCACAAGCCAACATGACTGTTTTCAGCCGTAATGCTTCAGCCATCAGGGCAATGCCTCCATGCTGCATGGCCCTGACAAACCTGGGAAACCAGGTTGAGATTGCTCCTTCATTCCCAGCATCACTGGGAACTTTCATTTTGAAAGACTTTGGATTAGTATCCTATAAAACAGACAAGAAAGTAAAAACCACCAGAGAGTCCAGGGTGCTCCTATGTAAAGCTGACCAATGCCGCTCTGAACCCAGCACAGGATGACAACTGGTACTGGGGGAAGCCAGCTAGGGAAAGGCTCTGGAGTATGACTGTTCATGTAAGTGAAAAAAGTCATACCTATAATTCTGAGTCATGGTGTAAATGTGGATATACTCTAGTACAGTGGGAGTTCATTGTAAGTGAACATCCACTGGCAGTTCATTGTAATGTAATGACTCAATAGAAGAGCAAACAAGCTCCTGAAATTAGTTGCTCTTATCTACCAACAAATGAAGTTAGCTGGCACAGACAGAAAGCAAAGAAACCTTCCCAGATTTGCCCTTCAGCCCAGCAAATTAGAGGAAATATTAGTTCTGTCTAACTTTGGCTGCCTAACTGTGGTCCCTGAATAGGCACCTTGCAAAGGTGCTGGAGGCTTCAAGAGAATTCGAATTCCTCCTGAGGCTGGTAACCCCTCAGGTACAAGGACAGAGCTTCATCTCCACTCCCAGCTCTTCCCAGAAAGCCTGTGTGGTGGGAGAGAGGAAAGCAGTAACAAAATGGAGCCCACTCTATTGAGGTGAAGTCTTGGCTCTGTATAAAGTTGCACCTGTGGCAAAAGGGATATTTTCCTCAGGTTTTTACAGGACTTTATCTTTTTAAGAGAAAAATAGGACTCAGTTACTGTGCAACAGACTTGTCACAACACCAGTAGAACCAGCTCAATGATAGTTGCAGAAGTTATTAATCTTTCGAAGATATTCTGGAGTCTAAAATGGTATTTCATCAGTAGTTACGCAACTCTAAGAAGATGTTTAAGAATCTTAGTGGACTTTTAAGTCAGAAGTCCTTTGTGAATGTCTAAAAAACTCATTACAGGATGCAGTTCAAATAGGGGTTTTCCTAAATATCATATTATAGACCCTCCAAGAAACTCTGTGTGACAGGCCACACTGCAAAAACAGCTACTCCTTTTGTCCAATCAATAGAGTGCATGCCAAAGATTCATGTATTGGGGTTGGATGTCCAAACTGCATTTTAAGCCACTTTTCATATCGCTTTCTAGGAATCTGTACCCTCTGCTAATGATCTTACTTCGAATATATATGTTAACTTTGGTATAATCACTGATGTTTTATGCATAAAGTATTCCCCTTTTTTTTCCAGAAGAGTCAAAGAGATGCAACAGAAGAACATGTATAAGTACCAGGGACTTACAGAATAACGTAGTTAGGAAGGAGCCTCTAAAATCATCTAGTCTTCTCCCTGGCTCAAAGCAGGGGAAATCGAAAAGTTCAATTAGGCTGCTTAGGAGCTTGTCCAGTAAAATTTTGAAAACTACCAAGGATATGGATTTCCACAGCCTCCTTGGGTCCCTCCTCCAGTGCTTCCTCATTGTCACTGTGAGGGATTTTGTCCTCTTGCCCAGCTGGAATAAATATTTCACAGTGAGGGAAACAGTGTAGGCTTTACCAGAGAGCTGTTAAGTCACCCGCAGATTACTAATTCAGTCTCTGAACTGCACCTAAGTAAGGCAATATTGATTTGAAGGGAAAATGCATGTTACATAGCATCAGACATTGCTTCAGGGCATGTTCTAAGAAAAACTAAAATTAGATTAAAATGCTGAAGATAAAAAAGGTGTTCTGGGTGGTTTTAACAATCATTATGTAGATCTGGATGGAAAATACTTTGCAAACAATACCAAGGTGATAGGAAGAGGTGGATAAAGATCGTCATGTATCTTTCTCAAAATAGCTTCTAGATAACTTTTCTCAAAAGATATTTTGATCTGTCAGATCACATAAAAATATCAAATGGAAGAAATGATATTTTAAGAAGAGTAGTCTTAGCTTCCATTTCTTGACCAAATTATTAGTGCAATAATTCAGTGAACTATATACATGCGAGAGTCATTAAGAAACAGCTCTGCAACCAAGCCCAATTTCCTTTATTGTAGTGTTATGGTGGTGCATTGTAGAGGTATGCAGGAAAATCCTTTGCAGTGAAGTTGTTTAATCCCATGATTATGATGTCAGGGCATGTCTTCTCAGGATGACAGAGAGAAGCCATCATGATTTATATTCATCCTTATATTTCAGAAAGGCAAACGATGTAATTCTGTTTATTTGTAGTATCCTGTTGTTTGTAGTAGCAAAACTGTCCTAAGGAAGAGAGTGCAAATTACACAGGAGCTAACAATGGAAGGATGACAGGAATTTCTATCCCCTCAGTAGTCTGCAGCTCTCCAACTCATGTTTCCTGGGAGATGTGAATGAAGTCAAGGTGTCCCAAACTGACCAGTGATTTTCAATGTCTTCATTTTGCGGTAACTTCAAAAGGGCTGTCAGGAAAGCCTTCATTGCAAGGGGCAACACAGGCAAAAGGTTGTTCTTTACCATGGCAACCCTTCTGATTCGTTTTCCCCTTGTAACAAAGCCTTGAACAACTGCCTTGTGCTTAGACACATACTGTGGCTTGGACTCTGACTCCTCATGACATCTAGGTGGTGTGGAGGAAAGCCTGGGCTGTTCCATGCTGGAAGTCAATCTTAGGTGACTTTTAGGTACGATCCTGAGAGTTTGCACTTAAGTTTTGACTTGTGCTTTACTAGCAATAGAAATATACTGCTAATGGCTTGAGTTTCCAAATCTGCACACTCCAACACTTTTGAAAACAAGCATCCGTAAAGGGGCCTGAGGTTAGTCACCTCATGGCATTAGTCACTTGAACGGCCTGAGCAATGCAAGAATAACCTGTTTTCTGCCTCTTCTAATACTCCCTCTTTCCTCCCCACATGGCTCTGTATGACAAATACCTACATTGCAATGGCCTCCTTGTGCCATAAACACACTGAATTCCTTGCTGAGTTAAGAGGCCAACATCATGTCAATTCCTCAGTTTTACAACCTGATCTTTTAACCTGCAGTCAGCTCAAAATCTGTTTTTTACCAAACTTTGAACTCTTGAGTTGAAAAACTTGGTCCAAGTAAGTGTCAGATTCCCACATTCTTTATTTCTAATGTTTGCATTCACTTTGGTTGTTGGCAGTCTGATCACATTGGCTAAGTGCATTCGGGTCGTATCTTAGAACAAAATGAAAACCATCCAGACAAAAACAATAACAAAGTTCATTATCATACTGGTTCTGGAAAAACATACATAACTGCATCTGTTCAGGCTCAATAAAGAACTTTTTGTGGGATTTTTTTATGTTTGTTTTTTTTTTAAATACCAACTACTTAATGGGGTCTAAATTTTCCCCAAGATATTTGTAATCTCTGTGCATTACATACAGTACATTCGGGCAATGGCTAATGCCTTTGCCTCTAATAGTTCTGTTCAACAGTAATAACGGCTTCAGGAAAGCACTAAGTTGCTGTAAGTGGATAAGCAAAATTTATTCTGATTCTCAATGCTATTTCCAAGAGGTAAAAGGGAAAGGAAGTTTCTTACTTTTTTTCTCTGCTCAAATAACTTGTTCAGGCAAACTAAGGAAGGTAAGGATATTTTTGTTTGCATATGACTGTATTTGGCCACAATTTACACTGTTTCCAAGCCAAGTAAATTCGGGATGAATTGAACTCCTTCTGCGGTTTGTCTTTCTGTCACTTCTGTTTCTACCAGGACTAATTAAGAATATTGCAAAAAAAAATTAATGAAAGATAAATCATAATGCTCCTCACATCTCAGTATTGCCAGAGCAGAGCAAATAACAGACAAGAAGTTGTTCATCTTCATTATAGCAGAGAAATACCCTCTGGTTATAGAGAAGTGAAAAATAGATTAAACACACACTTTTCTATGAACAATTTCCTTTTGAATCGTAACACATGCTCTAACTTTGGCATTTCTTGATAATACGGGATGGCCTGTATTGTTAATGAAAGGCATCACTGTGTTGTCTTGTAAAAAGAAAAACAATTGTAAGATTTTTCAGTCTCCTATCTACATATATCTAATTTAAGTTTAAACCCACATTACATTGAGGTTTATTCCCTCCACTGGCCTATAGCAGTTAGAGATTGTAGTAGTAAGAAACATCATGGCTGGGTTGCTCATGCCGAGAGGCAGATGTGGAGATTGGCCAGATCCTGTCCAGCCCCACTGGTTACACTCTGGGGTGCAGTGTGGACCATACCCAGAGCACCTCAGTGCAGTGTTAGGGCAGTGCAAAGCCTTGTCCTGGAATTTACTTCACAAAGTTCCACCTCTTTGCTAAAGTTAATGTTGCATCTCTCATGGCAGAAGGCCCTTTAAAGACTTGCGGTAAAAGGCTTTGTCTTTTTATCTTTAATATCCTCACTGTCTCACTCAGAAGTAATTGGCTGGCATGTGAAGTTCCCAAATATATCACCCTATTATCCTAAAGCGTTTAATAAATAGAGCGATAAGCTTGATTTAAAATTGGAACACTTAAGAACACTCTGAAGTACCGCAAACAATTTCTTAGCCTGGAATCCTTTCAAGATCTGATTTATTTTAACATCCCTGATATTTGAATTTCATGAGGTTGAAGCCCCAGTTTGACAATCACAGTCCTCAGTCTGCACCACTGGGATTTGCTTGTTGTCTGCTGGTCAAAGCTGTATAGCTCATCATTCATTAGCATTTATTGTAACATCAGCAGAGTGGGATTAGTAGAGCATAAGACTGCACTGGGTGCACATTAGCTCTTCAAACCTTGTGGTTCTTCAAAACCCCTGCTCAGCAGCTACAAGTGCTGAAGTAGTTTAAATTCATAGAATCGTAGAATACCAAGTTGGCAGGGACCTCAAGGATCATCTGGTCCAACCTTTCTGGTTGGTTGGCATGTGTAAAACCAGTAATATCTCTAAATCAGTTCCCTAGCTCACATGAAAATAAACTTCATGCTCTTTATTCTCCCTGTATTTACTGATTAGACAAAAGGTGACACAGGTTCAGCAGAAGAGCTTGAGAAAGGCTAAGCCTGGAAGACCCTATTGCTGCTCTCATTTTATATGATAACAGATGTGTTAGACAGCCACCAAAGGAACTATGAAAAATAGTTTAAGCCACTTTTCTACTGTGAAAGGACTCAAATACACAGGTCTCACCTGTGATCTAATCGCTGGACTGCAAAGATACTTTCCCTTCCATTGATTCTCATCACCAAATGACTGTACATTTTTCTCCACCCAAGGGAGTAGTTTCAGTAATTAAGCATAGAGGTTACACCTCTAAGTATGAGACACCAAGTCTCACATTTATTGTGCACTCTGTTGAAAAGTTTCAATCCAGATCAGTACTGTTCCTTCCTTCTATGTCTTGAGCAAGCCTAGGAGCCCGAAATCACCTTTGTGAGTAAAGTACACTCAGAGGAAACCTGCTAGATTTTTTTGAGTGCTCCATAGTGGTTGGTTTACCCAACACAATCAGAAGAGTCACAGAGATGACTCTTTTCACTGTCAGAAAAATATAGACAGTGCAGTAGACATAAAGAGGCATGAAATACAGGAAACATCTGCACCCATTTTCTCAATGATTTTGTACAAATTGTACCATCTCAAGAGTTTAAGAGGTTTGTGCTCAATTGCAACATTTCGCATGGAATGTTCTTGCCCAATTTAACCTGTCATTTTACAGCCAGTACTGAAAAGGCAGGTGCCCTCTTCAGTCCATGGAGATAAGGGCTGTCTCCAGAGAGCATTCATTCAACTTTCCTCCAGCACAAGCTTTAGGATGGAATATATTAGGCACAGGAGGTGCTTGCCTCTTGGTTGTCTGAAGAGATTACTGTTGTCTTAGACCAGACGTGCAATTTTTAGACCCTTGAATTTTGCATAGTTCCACCTTAGCATTAGCAGTGAGACAGATTCTTCTTCCCCAAAAAGGCAGTACTTTTTGTCCTTAAGTATCTGTTATCCAGTCAAAGAGTCTCTGCTTCCTCAAAAGCCATCTATTCTTCCTTCCAGTCTTCCTAGTCCATATGACAGAACAGGCGAGCAGGGCTAGGATATGGAAGCACAGGTACCTGCTTCAGTGGTAAGATGGAGCCCCCTCCTCCTTTGGTCTGCTGTTGCCGGATTGGCTCAAGTGTTCATAGCACTTAACCAATGAATTTTTATTGAATGGACATGACACCCAAGTAAAAAAGTGAGGTAAGAACGCACTAAAAGACAACTATGAGACTTTGAGTACATCTACATTACACAGTTCCACAGAAATATTTGTACTTGTTCCAAAACCAGCAGCACTTTAATGCAATGCTTTCAACACTGGAGCTATTTATTCCAGTTACATCCACTATGCTATCTGCAAAATCCAAGCACCATGCCCCACATTATACTGCAAGCTGCTGTATTAGTACTACAAGGAACTACATGATGAAGTTGTATTCAAAGATGCAGACAACTCATGACAGTTAAGTGAAATGCAAAAGCTGTACACAGATGACTCCCTAAATGGTTCCCAACCTCCAGAACCCACATCCATATCATCTGCAATGTAATTTCACTCAAGTAAATAGAGACCCTGTTGAAGTCAATGGAGTTACAACAGAGATTAATTTGTCCCTTAAAGCTTTAATAACAGGAAATAACCATCTGGCTCTACACATCTGCTTTATTTAATTTCTCTAAGACACAGAGTGACAGTCTTTATAGAAAGTTGGATTATTATTGCACGCTATCCGAGCATTTTTTCTCAAAATCAGGCTTTATTCAGCAGGAAGAGCACATACATGATTGTTTCTCTTACTGGTGTCTTTCTTTTTTTATAAATGTAGATGTTTTGTATTATTGTGATTGATGTCAGTAACATCTCAGATCCCATAATCACTATTTCAAGTAAGTTATGTAATGCTTGAAGTCTGCAATTCTATTAAAATTATATAAATAAACTAAACAAGTATTCCTTCAAGGATCATAAGCCTAGAGCAGTGGACTTAGCTTATTGTCTTTCTGCGTCATTGCCTTCTCCATTTTGTGGAAATGCAATTGATTTGCCAAGTCTTGGCATATGAAAGGGGTATATTTGCTCACAGGGATTTAGCTACGTGGGTTCTTCCCAATATTAATAGAAGTCATGTGGCCAGTTTCCCATAGAAAATACAGGAAATGTACCCTTTCCCAGAAAATATGACAGAAAGCCATCAAGGGCAGAACTTCATATCCTAAAATAATTAAAACAGAAAAATCAGCTACTTTACCTGCAAAAATTGAAGATACCTTTTAAAAAATAAGTCAAGAAAAGTGGTTGTATAAAATTAACTTGTAGTAGTGGTGTTCTGTCCCACCCCAACAGAAAGCAAAATATATTCAAAGAGCTTCACGTAGCCACTCTTTTATGTAGATGGCTACATCTTTGTCTTGAAGGAATCCCTTTTCATGTGATTCACATCAATAGGCACAAAATTGCAGCAGGTTTAATTGCCTCTAAAGAGAAGACTATAGATTGCCCAGTTTGGAACCCCGTCTTCCTCTTAACCCCCTTTAAAACTGTGTAAAACTTGAAACTTTCCCGTCCACTGTGAAGATGTCTTGGGTCTCAATGGGAATAAATTTACATGCATGTAAAGCCAAAAGCAGAAGTTGAAGCCATCTTAAACTTCTGGAAAAGAAATTATGAGGCTGTTTCTTACAGCTAATACATTTTTTTTTTTCCATGGGAAAACTAATGGCGGAACCAATTTCTTCTGTGTCTTTGTATACAAACCCTGTTTGAGAGCATGATTCAGTAGGCAGGAAACTGAGCCACTAAAATAAAACCCCTGAAAAACACAAACTATTTTAGAAAGGCTAACAATTGCTATTTTCCTTGTAATGGTCTAACTTTATAACATGATTATGATGGGATTTACCAGAATTATTTCCATGCATTATCAAGCAGCCCATTCCCCATTTCACCATCTGTGGTGTCATGCTGGGTTTTTAATAGAATTCTGTGGGCATGGTATAATTACAAATCTAGTAAGGAGTGCAATATTTGTCATAATACAATGTGTAAAGTTTTACTAGTGTCTCTTCAGAAAGCTCTAAGAGATACAAGCAGCCAGAAGCCAGAAATGTGCTAATTAAGGTACACAACAAAATACTAATCAAGAGATCTGGAGGAGGAGGGAAAGAAACAACTTCAATTAGTCACACCATTATGTGGCATCCAGCATAGCCTGAAAGAAAAAGCTAGCTGAACTGATGAAACAGTGAAGGAAAATAGCCAGGAGACCTGTCTGGCATGCAGTATGAGGGTGAGAATCACACGTGGATTCTTGTGATTCACATGAGTTTCTCATAAAAGCAATTTGCAGAACAAAATAGCCAGTGCTGAGGGCACTGTGCATGAGCTTTTCCAAGAGCGCTTTCCCACATTTGTTTTCCCAAACTTCATGTGTGAGTAATAATTATAGCAAGCAAGTTAAACGCGTCATACTAAAGAAAGCAATGCTTAATTATTCCCTAAGCCTCCCTTCACAGTTGGGTAAACCAGCGTCCTTCCCTCTGGGAGTACCACTATCACTGTTAAAGGCAGCACTGGAAATATCTCTGGCTGTGCCATTTACTAGGGTTCAATTGCCTCAGCCCTTCGATGCTTGTTGTTTGTCTGAGACTCTCAAACAAACCAATACATTGTTGTTTCATATCTCCATTCCCTTTAGTTTGATGATGCGACCCGCCTACATGTTCTGTAGTGTGTTTCCCTGGAATTTGTCTTGTGATCGCAGGTAAATCTCCTGAGTCATGCTATTTGCAACTATTAGTTTCCATTGTATTGAGTCTGGCTGGGATGGAGTTGATTTTCCCCCAGCATCCCTCATAGGGCTGTGGTTTGTATTGGTAACTAGAAAGACGTTGATAACACACCAGTGTTTCGGCTACTGCTCAGCAGTGCAGGCACAACATCAAGGCTGTCTCTCCAACATTCTACCCACAGCAGGAGGCTGGGAGTGGGCAAGATCTTGTGAGGGAACACAACCAGGACAACTAACCCAAACTGACCAAGGGAATATACCATAGTGTATGATATCTGTTCAGCAACAAAAGCTAAGAGAAAGGAGGAGGGGGGCAAGGGAGCATTTGGTATTATATTTGTCTTCCAGAATGACCTCTACGGATACTGAAGCCCTACTTCCCGGGAAGTAGTCGGACATCACCTGCTGTTGTGAAATAGAGAATAAATCTTCATTTTCCTTTTCTGTGTGTGACCTTTGCTTTTGATTTATTAAACTGCCTTTATCTTGACCCACAAGGTTTTTTCCATCTTATTTTCTCCCCCACTTCCCCATCTTGCTGATAAGGGGAATGATAGAGTGGCTTGGTAGGAACCTGGAATCCAGCCAAAGTCAACCCACCACAGTCCTTTTTGGCACCCAATGTGGGACACAATGAGTTTGAGATTAGGATAGTAATTGGGAGAAGTAACCGGCAAAACGTGGGCTAAACAATGTTAGAGAATGGAATAATCATGGGGAATTTTGGTTGTTGTAAGTCTGGTGAAGGGTCAAGGGGTGGATTGCATGTAAATTATCCAATTCTCAGTACTGTGATGATGTTATATTGCTTTTGGTGTGCGGATTTTTTTTTTTTTTTTGATGTGAACAAAGTTTGTGAAGTATGTGAAGATTGTGTGATGAATGTGGATTTTAATGATAATTCTTAAATCTGTGATTCACAGAGGTGAGAAGTGGAATGCATTTGGTTTGTGTGCCAAGGTTTTGGTGGCAGGAGGGGCTACAGGAGTGGCTTCTGTGAGAAGGTTCCAGAAGCTTCCCCCATGTCTGACAGAGCCAATAACAACTGGCTGCAAGAGAGACCTGCTGCTGGCCAAGACTCAGTCCATCAGCGATGGTGATAGCACCTCTGTGATAACGTATTTAAGAAGGCGGAGAAAATCTGCATGGCAGCATCCAGAGAGGAGTGAGCATATGTGAGAGAAACAGCTTTGCAGACACCAAGGTCAGTGAAGATGCAGAGGGTGGAGGTGCTTCAGGTGCCAGAGCAGAGACCCTCCTGCAGCATGTGGAGGTGAATGGTAAAGCAGATATCCACCTGCAGCCCACAATGGAGCAGGTGGATGCTCAATGAAGCTGTGACCCCATGGAGCAGGCTACTGGCACGACCTGTGGGCTTGTGGAGAAAGGATTTCCTGCTGGAGCAGGTTTTCTGGCAGGACTTCTGACCCCATAGTGGACCCACACTGGAGCAGTTCATGAAGAGCTGTAGCCTGTGGGAAGGACTCACATTGGAGAAGTTCATGGAGGACTTTCTCTAGTGGATGAAACCCCACAAAGGAGCACGTGAAGAGAGTGAGAAGGAGAAGCAGAGACAATGTGTGATGAACTGACTGCAACCCCCATTTCCCATCCGCCTGCGCTGCTGGGCAAAGGAGGAAGAGAAAATCAGGAGTAAAGGTAAGTTTGCAAAGGAGGGATGAATAGGGAGAAGGTGTTTTAAGATTTAGTTTTTATTTCTTATTATCCTACTCCGATTTGATTGGCAATGATTTACATTTAATTTCTCTGAATTGAATCCGTTTTGCCCATGACAATAATTGGTGAGTGATCTCCCTGTCCTTACCTTGACCCACAAACCTTTTGTTGTATTTTCTTTCCCCTGCACAGTTGAGGAGAGGAATGATAAAGCAGCTTTGGTGGGTACCTGGCATCTAGCCAGGATCAACTCACTGCACAGACATAGGTACAACAGCATTTTCATAAGACTAGACCACACAGAGATTTTTGGGTTTGCTTTATCTGAGACCTGCCAGCTTTCAAGGTTCTGTGGTTCTGTTCCTTCCAGGCCAGTCATATTGGTTTAGTTTTCTGCTGAACAAGTCACAGTCCTATAACCCATATGATCCTTGTTCAGCTTAACATTGGTGTGGATCATATGCTGCCTCTGCAGTCTTTGTGGTGGCTTAGTATTGTTTTAAAGTAATTTTTTACTGTTTCCTACCAGACTAAGAATGATATTATTATATGGTTCTACATTCATATCTACCACATTCCTCCAAGTGCAATGGAGTTATATCAAAGACAATTTATAGAGTAGAACTAAGAAATAAGCAAGCAGGACAACAGTTAAGAAACTATTCTTGAAGAGAGACTGTAAGGATCAAAGAAACTGTTCAGCTACATTCTCCTTGCACAAAAGAAGCTAGAAACCGGCAGCTGCTCAAGGCTGACAGCATCAAGATTTCTAGGTAAAGAAGGCACAAACTGGCCCCTCAGAATCTGAGAGAACACTCAGACTATGCTCACATTCACCAAGAAACTTGCAGCAAGTCAAAAGGTGACATTAAACAGAACTTGCACTCATTTCCTGTTACAGGTTCATCTCTCCATGTTCTTCTGATGAATAAACTCTGTTTGATTTTGAGTAAGCCCAATGCCGTTTAGGCTGACAGGTTCCTGGAGGAAAACTCAGTGCAGACAGGCTCCCAGCTTCTTCAGCATCACATGCAATACGGTTGCAACCTGACATCTTGTCAAAAAGAAGGATAAGGAGACACACTGCAGACACCATGAGCAACATGGTCAGGTGTTTGAAAGCCCTGTCCTTTGAAGGCTGGAAGAGGATCTGGAAAAGGGAGCCCCTTGTGACCAAAAACACAGCACTGGCAGCAGCCAGTGACCATCACTGCGCTTTGAGGCCCTAATACAGAAGGCGTCCTCCCCATCAACTGAGGCAGAGGCAGTTTTCATCAGTCTCCTTAAGTGCAAGGATCTTATTCATCTTTGCTGACTTAGAAATCTACTATTTTGCTTCAAAGTATATCCTTGTCTACATTCAGATTTTAGTTAAAAAATCCAAACTGTTGATGTTCATATTTTATAAGTGGAAACTTCTCAGCATTATCTTCTGCATTTCTGCACAGTTGGAAATTTTCACCCTATTTCTTTGCTGTTTCAGCTCAGACAGATAGAGGATGGACA
Organism: Baryphthengus martii; assembly: GCA_013396935.1. Classification (NCBI taxonomy): domain Eukaryota; kingdom Metazoa; phylum Chordata; class Aves; order Coraciiformes; family Momotidae; genus Baryphthengus; species Baryphthengus martii. The sequence continues at coordinate 94,776 of VWZK01006931.1, forward strand.
GCTCTAGTGACTCAAGCTACGGTTTCTGTTCCAAGATAGAAGAAGGATTAAACAGTATCAGAGCAAAAGCACGGGGCTGACTTCTACAGTCCAGCAGAGCCTGAGAATACACTGAATATCCTGGCCTACATCTCAGGATAGGTCAAGATCTCAGCAGCATCTTCTCCCTCAAACCTGAAGGCATGTTCTTTGACTGACAACTGTCCTGAGGTTGAACATATGATACACCAAGGGAAAGAGAAGGCAAAGTGGAACTTCATTTTGAAAAGAGCATTGTGAAAACAACATGAAGTTGCCAGTCAATTTGTGAGTGACTGTTACAAACAATGCATTGCAGAGAATGGCTACTTTTAACTCCTTTCCTCTAAACACTTTTTCACAACTACTTCAATTTCTCTGTGCTGGGGTAGGTAGAAAGGGGTGGGGAGCAACAGGGGAAAAGCAATGTTCTGTAGATTTCACCCATGTATTCTGCTCTATGCATGCATTTACCTTTCCCTTTGCTGCAGAAAAGTGGTGATCATCAGGCCAGCTGAGTTCAGAAGATAATTTACTAAAGTGTTTTCTGTCAACCTCAAATACAAGCATTCTTCATTTTTTATTTTCTTTTCATGGAAATTCTAACACATCTGCATTTATAGCAAATGGCTCTGCTTTACAGAGGAGCCAAATTCCTCTATCGCTTATTTGTGAATTCTGGAAGGTGACTCCTTTCTGTTCTGGTGTTTGAGAACAGAAGCCGATGCCCCATACTGGAAAACCACCACGTGCCTGCAGTATTGTAGTTACACAAACAATTTCATGGGGTATTGGCCCACTAAGTGCAGCTAGTTTCACCAGATGTTGCAATTTTCATTAAGCAAAATTCTATGGATTTTATCAAAATGGATTTTATTATCAAAACAAACCTACAAAGTCAGGATGCGATCTTGCAAAATTCCAACCAAAACATCATTGGTGAAATTCCCAGCTTGTTCCAATAAAACAGAAGCAGGATGCAAGACAAAGAACTTTAGTTTGGATTAACCTTTAATTTATTTCTTTCCCAGACTTGTATAATATGCATTTAACAGAGAATCAGGGCCTTTGTCATCCGTGGTTTTCAGAACGTTGTTTCATAAGGCAACTTTTTCAGTGTTCCGGATATAGCATTGGAGAACATAATTCCTATGCTAGTCTCACACTCCTTTCCTTCCTACAATAACTGCAGACAGTGTGCTGAAGGAAGGAAATCTGCTTAGAAGTTTTTTTGGCTTTTTTGTGTTATGGAAAGATCGTGCCTGAAGAGGTAAACCCACATACTCATCTGTACCAGCTGAAATAAGTGGATTTGTAATGATTTCGAATCACACTGTGCCTACAGTTCAATCTAGATAGCATGGCATTTAGCTTGGATTTTTTGACCAGTACAAGGCAACAGGGCATTAACTGCCTCATGAGGACTAACACAACTTCAGACTAACCATCAGAATCCTATTTTCTTTCTAATTTATGCTTTCTGGAAGCTTTCTTATCAACATAGTGATCATACTACTGATTATTTGAAAGGCATAAACTGCACTCGAAAGCTTCAGGACTAGTATTAAGAAAAACAATATTGCTAAAAATATTTTAAAGCCCTAATAGAAACATCAAACATCAGAGACGCTCATGACAGAATTCCGTAAGTCAACAGGATCATGATCTCATCGCTCTATGTCTAGTTAAATTTCAGATACATAGCGTGACAGTGGCAGAATGACATGTCTGCATAGCTGGAAGAGCTGTTTCATACTCATGTTTCTAGAAAAACAGATTGGAAGCTCTCAGATCTTTAGCAAAGGAAGAGATGACTGTTTCCCTGATGTCCTAAGAAAAAATAGATCCTTAAGGATGAAAGTCTAATTCTGTCATGTGAGCCTTGTTCACTAGCATTTTCGTTTTGAGACCTTCAAGGCTATGGGCATGAGCAAGTAAACGCTTGTCAGCATGAGTTATTTGCTCAGCTCCTGGTGCCTGTCATCTGCTCTTTTCCAGATCTTTAGCCAATAATCTTTATTGCTTTTTACCCTTGCACAGATTCTCTAAAGGCCTTGTCTTTACAAGAGACCTTTCCAAATTTAAGATATTGGCTATCATTCAGTCCCTATTCCTGAGAAATGCCTCTTAGACATGTTGAGGCACATCCCTCTGGACTTTGTGGCACAGTGGAGGGTAGAATGAGGGCCGAGTTAAAGCAATGATATAGCCCTTCACACAGCTGTCTGTTGTGGAGACTCTGACAGTTTCCTTCCTTCCTTTAAATCATGGCACAAGGATGATGAAGGTTAGATTCCTTAAACTTCTTTAGAGCTTTAATTCCACTTCTGCCTGCCTGTCCTTATTAACATCAGATGATCTGAGAAACCAGAGCCGTGGATCAGTCTCACACATGAACTGTGTATCATTACCACAGCATCTCATGACAAAGACACTGTTAGAGGTTTGTAAGTGCTCTCCGCTGTCATTCAGAGCTAAACTTCACACAAACTTTTCTCACTTTAATATACAATAGCTGGAGGTATTGTATATATATCCTGAGTCTTAATTGCAGAGAATTTAATCCATCCCTGCAGTGATGTTAATTAGCAGAGATTTTCAGGGTGCCATAGTAGTCAGTGTCCCCATGTAACATCAAATTACAAACTTATTTAAACATGAGAAACTGGTGACTTTTTCTTTTAACTTCTTTGTATTAGCATTAAGCTTCACTGCTTTGCGAAGTGGGGCATTTCTGCAACTACAGGTGTTCAGCTATAATATGAAAAAAAACCTGGTTTTTAGTCTCATTCTTTGCTGGTTTTGTTGCACTAGATAAAATGTCTAAAAGATAAAGTTCCTGTAATTATGGAAGAGACACTGGATGGAAAAATATAATTTTTTGTTCAGTGACTTAGATTTTGTTCAGTATCTTGAAATATTCATGGAGTATGAAGATCTATACCATGCGTTTGGTTGTTCTAGGACAGTTGTACTACCTGGGAGTATTAATAGTTATTGATAAATAACTGAGTCATTAGGTTAAAACCAGTTTATTAAAAGATTTCAAACAATGGAGGGGAAAGGAGTACGGAGAATATACAGGCTGGATTACTCTAACACAAAGGACTTGTAGTGCAACTTGTTAACTGTGAGGGCACTGGACACTAGAATCATTATGAATAACGATGCTTAGGAAAGACCTCCATTAGCAGCTGTCTGGTGTTATGTTGATGTCCAGAATGACTCTTGATGATCAATATCTCATTGTATTACATGCTGAATGAATAGACCAGACCTTTTCTTTCAAATATCTCATAGTAAAAAAGACATACAGGGAGAAGAGAAAACCTAACACAGTTTGGCAGATTGGCAATTATCCTTACTTTATTTCTGTTACAGGATTAATCTTGCTGTGTTTTTTGAGTTTTTTTACTAAGGGAATTTCGGATTCTGTGTAAGGAAGGGAAAGGGTAATGAAGGACTATTGCTTCCTTTTATGCAAGGAGCAAAAGAAATTAAGGGTTAATAGGAGAAAAGACAGAAACTCAAAATAGCTCTCTTAAAATATAACTTTGAGCATGAAGAGCACTTATTTTGTAGGCTCAAAGCACTGATTGGTGTTTAACAAAATTTAAAGATTTAACTCTGCTTGCATTTCTGAGAAAAAGAGAGTTGAAAAATACTGAGTGACATTTCTCTTGTTTCCTGAAAGGTGGCCAGTGGTATTTAATAAAAAAAAAAAAACAAAACCAAAAATAACAGTGTAATCCTCGTTACATATTTGTAGTGATCTGGACACAAACATTTTGGATTTTGGGCACCTCTATGGATGAGGAGAGCCTGCAAGAAAAGTGAAAAAGACATTTTCAGAAAATTAGATCACAGCATCACGATATATTTTTCTTTCTGGAAACAAATGATTGGAAGATATCTTTTGAACATTTTAAAATAAAGGATTGTAGCCATCAGTAAGGTGGCACAGATGTAGATGAAATTGGATTGTGAGTTTTCCAGAAGCTTTCTCAGTCTTGATGAGGTTTTATATTCATTAAAGGTGGAGTTTTCAGCAGCATTATCTTTCAAAACATCTGCAGCACTTAAGAGAATCTTCTCTATGTGCACACAAATCATTTAATAAAACAGTTAGAGAAAATATAGCTCACTGGATTTTGTCAGATAACTGACCAGAAGGAAATTTTAAAGTTGATTCACCTACGAAGAGAAATATGTCTTCACAAATCTATGAACTAGTGCAATTTATTTTAATAAAGTCTATCTTTCCTCATTTTCTCCTATGTAAAACAGAGTTATTTATCAATAAATAGGATTCATAACTGTTCTAAGATGTACACATGTTTTAATCTGCCACTGAATAGCCAGCCTGGCCTGCAGTGCCCATTGGGTTGTACCTCAGAGGCATCATAGCTCTTGTCTGAAGTGGCACATGTTGCCTCACCAACAAGATGGAATTAATTAGCAAACATTTGTGAATTATGTGAGCAACAGTTGTTCCCAAGTGCCTTTCATTAACTTGTTTTAATGTTTTTTATTGACAAACAGGAAAGTCTAATGGCCTAGGATTTAGAAAGGGCTTACTCTGGGCAAAGAGTTTGCTCTTGTCTGTCATGTATGACACAGTGAGTGACTCTATGGAGAGGCAGCTCCAGCTTCAGGAGAAGCATGAATTCATCTGTATTTCCACATCAGGCATGAGCTCTGGGCAATCAAAGGCATTGGCTAACCCCTCTCTCCGGTCAACTCCAAATTCAGGAGAATTCAAACATCACCATCTGTGCAAGGTCAGATTTCAGCACATTTCACCCAGATCCCTTCCCATGAGGAAGCCACAACATGAGCACTCTGGGTGCAAACACAATTTACAGACCGAGAAGAAGTACCCTGGTCTCCTTCACCTTTTTTCTCATAACTCAGAAGCATGGTGAGGCTTTGAACATGTTTCACGCACAAAAACAGGAGCAGCTCTTTCAGCAAACTACAATGGGTCACAGAGGTGATGGTATTTGGTGGTTTATATACTTGCACATAGCATCCTCATGGTGAAAACATCCATCAGCAAGACAAAGCTCCAAGCTCAAAGCCTGCAAACATTAAAATCCACATCTCTGTGTCATTGTGTTTGGAACTAAAAGGTGACACATTTTAAAATCAGCTAGATTTCAAATACAAAATAAAATTAAAAGGGAAATTGCCATGGTTTAAACCCAGCCAACAACTAAGCACCACGCAACCACTCACTCACTCCTCCTCTCTCCCAGTGGAATGAGAAGAATTGTAAAAAACAACAGTAAAACTTGTCAGTTGAGATAAGAATGGTTAAATAAATAAAATCAATAATAATAATGTAATAGAAAGGAAAGTAACAAAAAAGAGAAATAAACCCCGCGAAACACAAACAATGCAGTCATTCACCACCCACTGACCAATGCCTGAGCAGTGATCTGCCCCCTGGCCATTACCCCTCAGAGTATATACTGAGTGTGACATCCTATGGTATAGAATATCTCCTTGGCTGGTTTGAGTCATCTATCCTGGCCATGCTTTCCCCAGATTTTTGTGAACCTTTTTGCTTGCAGAACATGGGAAATTGAAAAGTCCTTGGGTTAGGATGAACACTACTTAACAACAACTAAATCATCACTATGTTATCAACATTATTCTCACACTAAATCTGAAACAGCCCTGTACCAACTACAGGGAAGAAAATTAACTCTATTCCAGCTGAAACTAGGAGAGAAACACATTCTCACAAATTATTCCAATGGTCAAAACCTGTATGAAATTGAAAAAGTTACCAGCTAAAGAGATAACAATGACTGCAATTATATAGATGAGGTGTTATGTATAATCGTTATTTATATGACAGAATAACACTGATCTGTTTATATACATTGTATACATGCATATATATGACACAGACTTGGAGTATAGTTTTTTTATGACTATGTTATTCAATATTTTCCCTCTCTTCTTCTGGATTCTATTAAAGTCCTTTCCAGAACCAGTCAAATCACTGGCTTGAGTTTCTACATGAAACTGCATTTTCTAGCTGTATAGAAGAGTGTGTAGGACTATATAATGAAAGTCTAGAAGGAGAGTTATGCCTAATATAAGAGAAATCTACCTGGTGAATTTTCTTGGAAAATGGTAGAATTAAAACATAAATAGCACTTTTTATTAGAAAATGCTGAAACAAGTCTGTGCCGTTACCTTGGAGCTGGCATTCTGCACTGTACAACAAGTCCCTTGTCTGTAACAAGAATACATTTCAGACTACAAGGAAAAGTAAATGGACCAGCAAAGCAAGACCTGCTCCTTTAAACTCTATCAGTGATGCTACTGTCTAATTAGGCCTTGATTGTTGCTGGGAAATACGTATCATTGCCAATTAAGCTAGTACCCTTCAGGATCAAAATGGAAAGTTTGTTGTAAAGCTGTACCCACTGGTCATTGGTGTTAGGTACAGCTAATGGTGCCAGCTGCAGTGTAACTGATTGGCTCACTGTTCAAGCTTCTGTGGAGGAAGCATTTGGGAGAAATTTGCTAATTTGCAGCTGAGATTGAGATCATGTTTTACTAGCATGGAAGTATTCACCATAAAACATGGACTTGTTCTTAAGCTGCAATGGAGTTCAGGACTTGTGGGTTTTGCGTTGCTGGCTCTTTTCATGATATAAAATATTTCCCACATATAAGGACCTTTTCAATGACTCGCAAAAACAATTCTGAGCAGAGCTAAGTTAAACACAGCATAAATTTAAATACATGTAATCTTATTATACATTTGCAAGATAACATTCCAATTACGTTTAAGTGAATTTGTGAGGGTAACAACCATTCCAGAAAAAAAAAGTAAATGTTGCATTTGGTGGATCATTTATGCTCTTTATTGTTTAAACTTTTGGTCTGCAAAATTTAATTATAAGTGACTAGCTATAATGGTGAATTTTCTGCTCCAAAGAAGTCTAATGCTACAAGGTCCTTATAACCTCAGGGCACACAGAGATCACAGATGCTGATGGACCAGCATACCTGGAGCCCACGAGTTCAGTGATGGGTATTGAGTTCTTGTTGGGCTAAAAGAGTCTTAACAATGCTAATTTTAACCTAAACACAGATAATGAAGATCATTATACTGCTGTGCATAAGAAATAACTCATACTCCAGGTATTCACCTTGTCCTCATGCTAACTTAGGACGTTGCTTTTGGTTCAACAGCATGCAATGCTGCAGTTAGATTGCCATCACAAATTGCTTGCTAGTTTTCACAGCAATCTTAAACTCATTCTCAGCCACACAAATCTGTGCTGTATTAGTTGCCTGTTCGCCGACATGACAGATAGATACTGTTCAACCCTCTTCTGCTCATTCTGCAGTCTGAGGACAGTTCCTTAGTTCCTTGCTGTAATAAAAGCTTCATACACTTAGTATTCACATCAAAAGCCTGTACAAATATTTAAAATTCTTTGAAAGAAGTTCCATGACTGAATTTCCTTCTTATCTCCTGGTATGAACCACCACCTTGCAGCAGAAAAGCTCCTTGTGCAGTAGGAGTGATATATGGGGTTACTCCATAGGATGTGTAAGATCAGGCTGAGGAAGCTACATGTTCTCAGTCCTACAGTGTCATAAAAGCGAGGCATTTCTTCTGCAGGTTGATTTGAGCTCCTCTCTGATGATGCCCCCCTCTCCTCCCTCTCTCCTTTTACTAGAAGGCAACCTGAATAAGCCTGTGGTCCAAGGTTAGGCACCTGAGCTGCATGCTGATGGGTGCAATGAAACAGAGTTCCACCCCAATCAGGTAATTTGAAGCTGTGTTAGCAACTGTAAATCATCAGTGGTACCCAGGAGCCCTGTGACACTGGGACTTGTACAAACACAAAAGAAGACCCTTCTTAACCCAAAAAGCAAGTAGCAAATGTCTTTAGAGAAGGCCATTTTAGAGAGGTGATATGGTAAGCTTTTGCAGACTCTAAGCGGCTCAGAGAATGTGTAAATTATGGTTTCGTAAGGTACAGCATAGGCTCCAGACAAGAGGCTGCAGAGGTGAAGAGCTTTTCACCTGCTCAGCAAGGACTCACTACAGAATAGCATCAGCACTCTGAACAAAATTGAGGTTAAAATTTAGATGGAGTCTGTCTTGAGAGAAGGTTAAACAGTTCTAGTTTCTGTATTTGCAAGGTAATTTTATAGAGCATTTAGTATACTACCACAGTTATACCGGTGATTAGATTACAGGACTTTGCCCTCGAGAAGTGCTCTTTTGCCCTTATACTCAAGCTCAGGCTGAAGTTTTTACTGGCAGGTAAAATGAAAACTTGCTACTTTGTGGTTAAAATCTAATGTCTGGGCAAGGTTTATTCCTGGTAAGTTGGTCTTTAATTTAAATTGTATAGAAATTTTACTATTACAGCTATTTTCTTTCTGCTAAATTACACCACACATGGCTTTTAAAAAAGTTTTTTTTATTTGCTGTTTTAAACAATCAAAGTATTCATTAAAGTTCTTTTAAATTTAGAGGTTTGGAGTATTTCAGAAGTTTGAGGAACTGTTCCCTTGAACTCTCTTTCCTCCCAGCTGTCAGTATTCAGTGTGGTATGCGTCGGTACATAGCTGCTTTCACAGACACAAGTAGTATAGAGAAATTTCCTCTGGTTAAGGTGTCATTACAGGCATAAGAGAAGGTAAAACAGAAATGGGTCGCTTTCACATTAGGAAGGGAGAGAAAAGTAGTGTTACTTGAATAAGAAACTTTTGGAAAAAGTGTCCCAGCAGCCTAGGAAACTTTACACCAAATAAATGAAGAGTGTTGCATGTGGCACATCCCTTCATGCTATAGAGCCTGTCTAGGAACAGGAGTAACATGGGAGAGGTAACTTAAAAGAGCAGAGAAAACTTCACCTTCAAGAATTATTATCCTAGTCCTTGAATCGGGAGAAGAATATCAAATGCCATTACAAAAACACATAAAGGCTCAAATCTGGAGACTGGTCCTTTCCAAATCAGTGGCTGAAGAACTTTCTGCCAAGTGCCTGCTGACCTTTATGAACTCTAAGAACTTTCAGCTACTGTTGATATTAAAGACAGCTCAACTGATTGGCAGAAGCATAATCATAGATTATACACTTTTGTTTCTTTTTTCATGTGTGCAGCCCACTGAAGGCCACACAATATGGGTTTGTACTGCATATTTTTTGCACAACTGGAAACTGTAGAGGTAGTTACATTAAAATCTGCACTTGCAGATTTTCCACTCTCTCAGTGCAGCCTGAGCTCTTCACCTCTGCAGCCTCTTGTCTGGAGCCTATGCTGTACCTTATGAAACCATAATTTACACATCCTCTGAGCCACTTAGAGTCTGCAAAAAAAAACAAACCCTTGGGTTTTCTTGAAAATATCGTGAGTCATCTTCCCTGTAAGAGGTTCTAGAATCTGGAAGGAGATGAGAAGGATGATGCCTTTATCAGCTCTTCTAATTCAACCCAGTCCTTACTTTTCTGAATGACATATTCCAGCTCCATATTCACAGCTGTCTGCTCCATCGAGCTTCTCATCTTTGCATAACATAAACTGTGTGGAATCCCATCTTCTTGCAGAATAATGAGCTTTCCCATCTGCGCTTCAGATAGTCATCTTTCACAGAGAGTTCTCACTCTGAAGTTCTCAAGCCACACACCGCTAGATGATTGCTATGAATTTTCATACGGTTAATCCCATTTCCAATGGCAATCTAGTCTGTGCATGAGGCCAAAGAGCTCATAGTTGCCAAGTAGTTGTCAAGTGCTCGTAACCTATGACTGATATCTCAAAATAACAGGAAAAGTCGCTCCATGATTTCAGATTCTCTGGACAAAGCAGAATATATGAGCAGTTGAAGAAAGTGTATTTGGAGCTCAAGCTCCTCAGACTGAATCCTCAAACAAATATACCAGCTAAAATGTTGTCTTCTAAATAAATCATTAAGTTCTTCAAAGGCATGGTGGTCAGAGCTTTCCACTGGCTGACAGAAACAGCAGGAAGGTTCCTGCTCCTGTGCCATGGAAACTCTAGACAACTCATACTAAGGAGGTGACGGTCTACCAAAAGGACATGGAACGTTTAGGTAACTCAGACCTCCCTGTAATGATTCAGTTGGTGTCAAGGCTTTCTGAGAATACTGACAAAACGACTGAGAAAGTGGAGGATGAGCTGGCAAATCTGGTGGCATAAAAATAGCTGTCTCGTATCAATTCTGGGCAGTCTGGAGGAAATAATCCTCCTTGCTATTTTAAGGTATGGATATTTCAGCTCCTGAAATTCAATATATTTCTCTCAAGACAGCAATAAGGGTCCTGTGAGTCAGGTATGAAGAATAAAGAGCTGGTGAAAAAAACTCAGAGCAAGCCCATTTTACAAGTTTTTTACAAATGACTATTTTAACCTTACATATTATTTTAAATTCTGATTTCTTTTGAGACATGGATGTTTCTGAAAGTCACAACCAAGATTTTTATTTGTATCTTTCAATTTAGGCAATGGCGTTAAGACCTACCCATTAAAACCTTTTTTGCTCTGAATCTATACATATCTGTTGTATTAATGTAAAAGAAAGCAAACAAACAGCAAGAATACACATACAAAAACCACAAAGTATTCCAGTTTTACTGTGCTACAGTTTTGCTGGATTTGGTCTATGTCTTTGTCTCAAGTTATTCTGGCAAAATATTATTTGGTTACATCTGGTGATGAAGAAATGATATTGCATTGGGGAACAATGGAACTGAGGGGCACAAGGATTCAGAAATGTCATTTCCAGAAGATCTTAACTGTTGCTGAGAAGAAAAACTCACTGCTGTCCCAGGTAGAATGTCTTTAAGAGTTTGTATAAACAATTCAGTAGCAGATGAGGGAGAAAAATGAAGCTATAATTCTCACAGGCTAGGCAAGTCCCCTGCTTGCTGGATTATAGAAGTAGCTAAGCAATCCTTCTCTCTAAGCAATATGGGAAAGAGGGCGTATTGTTGGCCTCTTTAAAATTATTTTTTGTGCAGAGCAGAACAGCTAGTAAGATTGGCAGGATGGACAAATCTGCTTCCTCCTGTGAAGAACCAATAAACCAGTGGGTCAACACTCACTAGAAAGGTGGAGTACAGCTTCATTTCCTACTTATGCAAGCACAACAAAGTTCAACTACCTTTACAATCTTAGAGATGCCATGTGTCTGTTATCTGTTTAGCATGACCTGTTGTCTCACCCTGCCTTTTCAGAAGAGCTTGTGAAAGACGTTAATTTTCTCCTACGGTAGAAGGGGAGCATCCTAAAAGTGCATATGGAATGGGAAATCCAGCTGTGATGAGGACAGCTGTGCGCATTCATTAACCCAAGGCAAGGAGACTTGTAAGTTTGTCAGGCCCAAATACGAAAGCCTTCAAAATATATGATGTATAACACTGCCAGCCAACCTGAAAATCACCTTTCAGGTGTTTGAATGCTCTTGAGAAAGTCAAAGACTTCTAGCGAGCTTTTGCGTGAAATGTCTTTAGTATCATACCAAGTGTTTCTAAGCCTGAACCACAATCCACTGAAATTTTTACCTTCAGCAGACATTGGGTTTATTATGTGTCTGCCTAACACACAGCAAAAGGTCCGAATTTGTCTTATTCTCTTTCCCAGTACTACCTTTCTCTTCAGCTTTTTCAGTCCTATGTATTAATATCTATTGATTTTCCTTTATGTTTTTATTTGTATTTTCCACACGCGCATAAACATTTACCTTCTAGACATGCAGAAGCTGAAAAATGAAAGTGAACAAGTAAATAAATTTCACAGAAACTGCAAGTAATCGTTAATAATTTGAAACTTGGTTAATTTTTTATTGATTTTCATAGGATGCCAAAATGGTCGTGTCTGACTAAAGAATGAAGGGAATATAAACATTTTACACATATTTAAATTGTAATATTTTTTCACATATTTAAACCTAAAGGATTCTCTTGGTATAAGTTAAATTCTTAAAGATCCAGAATTTCAAGTACACTAAGAGCTCTTGAACATCTGGGATTCTTAATTAAATCTTTAATTAAAACCCTGCCCCAAGTGTTAGCACTATTACTTTGTAGATAAAACTAATCAGCAGGACTACATCTTTTCTGTCTTCTACCGTCTAAATGCTGTTCCAGTGTCATGATTTTATTAGAAACCAAGTCAGATTTGGGCTCCAAGGGCTGTCCCTGGGAGCCTGTGATGAAGAAAACTGAACTTCAACAGTACAAAAGAAGTGTATGTGACCTGTAGCTTCAGGGAGTGATGGAATAAGCTACAATTTCAGTTGAAGACCTATGCAGTCACCTAAAATCTAACAAAAATCTTAAAATAGAATTTGTAAGGGTCTTAATAAACTTTGACCAGATTCCAGCAGGGTTCAACCTCTAGAGCAGATGTGGCTGCAGCAGCCACAGGGAAAAGAAATATGTGTCCTGTGTCAGCAGTATCACCATAAGTCACAACCAGAAAACACATCCATTGTTCCTCATGTTTCTCATTCTCATTCGTTCGAGGTGTATAGGAGAAGGAAGACTGGAGAAACAGACCTTCTCCCCACATGCTTCCAACTATAATTATCTTCTCAGGGAATAATCAAGAAAATTAGAAATGGTTGTCCTGGGTCCTAATAGCATCCACCAGATGGTGGGTTACAGTCTTGATAAGAACATCTGCAGGCTGTCAGTAGTGGCCGTAACAGGCATAAGAGGAGCCCGTTTTTTGTCTGCATCCTCTTTGGCTGACTGACATGCATCATGGGACTCCACAGGACAAGGACAGCCACCAGAGGAGTTCCTGCAGGGAAGACCCTCTTCAGTGAGACCCTCTGCTTCTCTGCATGCACTCATAAGGGAACAAATGGCCTCGCAGCATGTCCACTGATATTCTGATTCATTCAGCTCAGGGAAGGGGCCTGAAAGGAGGTGGAAATATAGGAAAAACCCAGTAATATAAATTAAGGAGCGGTATGTTTGGGGTTATTCATTCTCTGAGTCCTGTACAGTGTCTTCTACTTTTGCTTTTCCATTGTTCTTCATGACACACTCTTCTACATACCACACACCTTCTTTTTCATCAAAGAATCATTATTTTATTCCCCAGACCTTATTGAAAACACTGCCTGTATTGATTTCCTCATAGGCTTGTCATCAATTCCTGTAGTTTATAATAATTAGTAGTGTGGTTTTATTTATAAAATATTGCACAGAACTTCAAATCAGGCTGTTCATCCTCCTCTGTTTTTCCTCACCATTATAATAAAAAATGTTTTATGTCTTTAAAAACAATGTAATGAAAATTTGCTTATTTTCTTGTCACTTCTTATTATAGTTCAAATGATGATATGCTTTCTAATCTAGTAGACACTGCCAAACACCTCACAAAGTATTGCTTGTGCCATATGAGGACAAGCTACCTGATGAGGCATTTCTAAAAGGTATTAAATGAAGGCTCAGTGAAAAAGGAATAGCATTTGTCTGTTGTGCTCTTGAGACAGTAGGAGCTTAAGCCCTCCACCAATATAAATGCTTCTGATCCCTACCAGCTGAGAATCTACTCCTGAGCTGGGAACTGAAGTCCTTCCCCAAGCCTGAGTAGACTTGTTCATTAAGACCTCTCTACAGAGTTGTCAACTGGAATTACACATGGAAAATACGCGTTCTTCCCACCAAACTCCTGCTGGCTTCCCTTTCCTTTCCAGACTTAACCCACACAAAAGATTCCCTTTACAGGTCAAGTCTTGGCAATTTTTCCTCTCAGGCAAACATCAGCAGAGGAGCCCTAGGTTTCATATTTTTTTTATCTTTTACTCCATTATTTTGCTTGCATTGTTGAAATTTAACTGTTACAAAAGTCTTCAGGGATTTTCGGATCCACATGTTCCGCTCACCATCCTTGTACATGCCACCGTGATACCGACAGTGCCTTCTCTGAACTTTCTCACAGTGCAAAAGCCCCACTGCTCTGCCATGCCGGGTTATTGCCTACACCATAAAGTTTTGTTTCTTGAAGCTTGTAAGCTGGATGGGATTCATCGTGCCTCAACTCATCAGTGATTACTACAGTATTAGTCATCCACACTTCTTTTACCAGTGAGTGAAACAAGAACTTATATATAGAGAGTTATGTTAGCAAAATATAGAATAAAATGTCTTCTAACTAGAAAAAAAATTTTGTTACCTGTTACCATCTGAGCATGACATAAGGAGCGTGATACCACAGATGGTAAAATTGGGAATGAGAAGGGTAACATTACCTTTCTCATACTTACATATTTCTGTGCACCCAGTTTTATAAGGTCTCTTCTGGGGGAGAAAAGCCAATAAATACCTGAAAAGCAAGTCTATGTTCACTTCATTCCTCAGCTTTCACACTGTTCCATTGGTTTTGTATCTGGGTTTCATGCTTACCTTCTTCCTCCCTTCTTTCAAACCTGCTTTCCAAACAGCAGCACTGTTCCTTCTCTCTGTTGCTTCTCTTCTCTGCTTCCCCTCCTCCCCACTCAGTCTCCTCCAAGATATTTCCCCTCCCTTCAACTCTCTCATTATCTTTCCCTCCTCACGCTCTTCTATATGCTGTTTTCTCTTATGCTTAGCACTTCAATCTTTTTTTTTCTTTCTCTTCTCAGGAGAATCTATTCCTCAAACTCCCTCTGTCTCTCTGACCCGTAGTGATCTGCACACACTGACATACCACCAATTTTTGCCCCAGCCCTATGTTCACCTGTACCCTTGGTGGTACACTTCCTAGCATAGGCAGAGAGCAATGAAAATGTCTAAACGTTGTGTTGGTGGAGGAGGATTTTGAGGACCAGGGGAGACAGACAGAAAGAGAAGAGGGAAATACTTCTGCCAAACTGCAACCACTCTGCACCTCACTGCAACTGTTACTTTCCCTCTCTTGTCATCCTGAACTCTTCAACAAGCCTGCTTTTCTCCCTTAAGTTTCACTCATGATGGTCAGTGCAATAATTGCTCCCTTAATTTCTCCTGCAAGTCCTTCCTGAAGAAGCAATATCTTTACACACCGATGCTCCAGGTTTAGGATTTATTCCAGCTAATCTTTATGATTGTATCCTACTGGCACATCCAGGGTCCTATCCACCAGTCAAGTATATTGCTATATACTATAACACACATTGATCCTGTTCATTCCTCATGATCTTAACCAGATATGCCTAATGCTTAGTACTTCAACAATTTTAGATTTAAGCACAGTGGTGGACTATTACTCTTCTAAGGTTCTGGCCTTCCTTGTGTGTCTACCCAACCCCAGACTTAACTTGAAGTGGTTTTTTGTGGCCATATTCTGCTTTTTTGCAAGAGTCTTCATTCACCTTGGCTATACCCTGATGAAAAAATTATTTATTGAGCAGCACCTCACTCTATGCACTGGCAATCCTCTTACTGCCTCCCAGAGCCATCACTTAGGTCAGAAGGAAATCTCTGCAGAATAATATTTGCCACATTTTTTTAAGTTGTCAGGTCATGTGGTTTTAATACCATGGCTGCTCTTGACCTCAGCAGAGAGGGGACATTGACACCCAAGGGTTGCTGGCAGCCTTTTCATCTCTAATGTACTATGCATCAGCTCCCTCTGAGCTTACAGGGACACAGTCCCAGTGTCCCTGATTGATCTGCACCTGGACCAGCTTCCCCACAGAGGAGTATCTCAGCCTTTTGCACCACAATGTACACCCTTCACACCTTTCTCCAATGAGACTGGACTGACCATAGTCTCAGCAAACCAAGACAAGGACCTTAGCAGATGCTCCCAGCCCCTATAGAAATCCTCCTCTAGATGGGTTCCCCACAGCTGCAGGCAGGCAGTCAGGGAGGGAGCTAACAGCAGTATTAGCACCATGACCTTTTATAGACTCTCTAGACTCTTCTCTCTGAAGTCTTTCCTAGCAGCAGGCACGCTTTCTGTCCCTCCGTTTTCTTCCATTAATGAGCTCTGCTGATTAGCCCCCTTGCTGCTTCAGTTTCTCCAAGCCACAGTAACCCAAGAACTACTTCCACACATTTTCTTGAACAACAATTGCCCTTTTGTCTGTCTTGACCTTTTCCCTGTCCTCCTTCAGCTGCCTTTTGTCAGTAAACCACAACAGGAGCTGCCTTCTTTGATTTCAAAGACTGGTAATAGTTTGTATCCTTCCAATTAATTCACATTTAGTGAACCAACCTGCAGGGTCCTCTCAGGAAACAGTGTAGAGGCCAGACAACACCCAAATCCCCATCTGCAGACATCTTTTATCACCTAAGATACAGAATGATGGAGCAGAAAGCCTTTTAGTGCTTTGTACTTTGAACCTCTGCTAAGCCAGCAGGACCCAAGAATGGAGCTAAACGCTAACTAAGGCAGATTGCACACATGCCAGGGAAATTTAAGAGAGCACACAGTATCTGAAGTAAACCTCCACCTACCCACTCCCCCCCCAAAAAAGGATTTAAAACTTTCAGATTCATTTTGTGAGGTTTGAACACATCAGCCTAAGCAGTATCATCAAGCTCACTATGTCACCGTGCTGTCACCGGCCCACTTTTATTATTCGTACAGTTTGCAGAGCTAGTGAGAAACTCATGTTGAAGGCCACAAAAAAGGTCCATCACATTCAGCCCATCCTGCCTGAATCATAACTTAGCACTTCTCTGTGTGCCCCAGGCACTATTCCTAGGTCTTAAGAAACAGAAAGAACTTCTTTGAATTTCTGGGCCCCTGGTGGTGCATAATCTTGCTTTTCTACCAACATTTGTTTTCTGAGTAGTTTGGATTTTTTTTTTCCTTTAGCACAATTTTCCCTTGTGCAGATTTGGTCTGTTCTTCCAGTTCTTTTTTGTTTGTTTGTTTGCCTATCTGTTTCGTGTTTATCACTCCTAAATTTCATTGTCCATATTCCACATCCTACTTACCTATTATAAACTAGAGTATTATGCTGCCTGTTACTGACTTTGCGATCTGTTTAGGTGTAACAGGAATAGAGCCACTAAGATGATTAAGGGAATGGAACATCTCCCTTATGAGGAAAGACTAAGGCAGCTGGGTCTCTTCAGCTTGGAGAAGAGGATACTGAGGGGTGACCTCATTAGGGTTCATAAATATGTAAAGGGTGAGTGTCAGGAGGATGGAGCCAGGCTCTTCTCAGTGGCGTCCAATGATAGGACAAGGAGCAATGGGTGCAAGCTGGAACACAGGAAGTTCCATGTTAATGTAAGAAAAACTTCTTTGTGATTAGGATGATGGAGCACTGGAACAGGCTGCCCAGAGAGGTTGTGGAGTCTCCTTCTTTGGAGACATTCAAAACCAACCTGGACGCATTTCTGTGTGACCTACTCTAGGTGATCCTGCTCTGGCAGGGTGGTTGGACTAAGTAATCTTTTGAGGTCCCTTCCAACCCCTAACATCCTGTGATTCTGTGATTCTATGAGGGTTCTCCACGGGTCATTTCTAGGAGCAGAAACTCAGAAAGGTAGAAAGCTCTTTGGCCATAACATTAATGTCTCTGCTATTCCCACTGTCTCTTCCTGCCTGCAAAGCACAGAAGAAATGTTTCTGAGATCACTGGGAGCTCGCATTTGCTAGTGCAGTGACAGTAAACAGGAGTGATGTGACTGGTTAAAGAAAGCGGAGCCAGTTCAGCAGGGACACACATCATGCATCTTTTGTCTTACAGAGCAAGAAGAATTGAAAACATCTATAGAGATGGGGAACAAATCAAGAAAGCAAGGTTATGCAAGCAAAGCCTTAAACTCAAAACTAGAAAATGCCTCTCTGAACACGACTGTATTTTTCTTATTTTTCACAGGTCAAAGATGCATTGAAAGCTTTTAAAACAAAAGTGTGTGTGACTTCCAAAACCAATAGTGCAATTATATATATATCAAAAAGCACTGGTAGATTTGAAAAGAGCGTTGCAGACATAAGACAACTTCTAGTACATTTTCTCCTTTGTGGGACTCTTCCCCCCCAGGAACATTTGATTTCTGATGACTTTAGTTACTTATGATTTAAAATAATGACTTTGAAATTGAGAAATATATCCCTCATTCAGGAAAGTCTTAAAAATGTGCTTCACTAAGTTTCAAGCTGTTCTTGAGTATTGACCTGAATGCCCCCAACAAATTATACAAGACTATATTCTAAGGTGTTATCTGGTACACTGCCTCCATCTAATGAGTCAAACAATTATTTGGTGCTTGTAGGGACAAATGTGAGATTTATGCCTCATAAAAATCTTTAATAATGCATAGAATGTGGAAAAAATAAGATAAACAAGAGATATTAAGATGAGACACTCAGGACATTGTATGAAGTCATGAGTAGGGGCACCTGGCATAGCCAGGATAATACATAATTATAAATGCATTTATTTAATAGAATTAGACTGCTCCTTGGCATGCAGGGCTGCCTTCCTGCCTCTATGACAAGCACGCTGAATGGGAATGCAATCATTCTGCAGAAACTGTGAGACTTTTCATTTGCTGTAATAGCAAAGGGACTGTAAGATGGCAATTCAAACTGTACTTGATGTGACTATTGCACAGGCTTAGTTATTCTGTTTGGGTCAGGAGATTGGATGCTGCGGGAGGAGCTGAGAATTCCTTATCATGTTAATTCAAGAGGGATCTTCCTGAATTTTGAAAAACTGCAGCTTTATATCCTGACCTTTAAAAATAGTTTGGAGATACAACTTCAGATCTGGGAATAATCCTGTTCCTTTTCCCTGCTGGGAATAATCCTGTTCCTTATGTCTATTGAATTCACTGAGCCATGCAGCTGACTTTGCAAAGTTCAAAACATAGACTATTTTAACCCTCATCAATTCTGCCCTTACTAACAAGTATTTGCAGTTCACCTGTACACCGAGTTTGCTGATCCTTTCTTCTTCTGCTGCAACCCCTTGCCGCCAGTTTGTTCCACTGTTAAAGCTCCACAGCCTCCCTCAGGGTATCATCACCCCTTTCTGTAAACTAGGCACCATTTATTTTCAGATATTTCAAGCTGGGATTCTGTTCCTTGGTGTTTCACTGGTTCCATCTCAGCAGTCTCTCAAGGTCACTTGTCTACTAAATCTGAAGTCCCACTGCCGACTTCCACACTAAGGAGGCAGTCAAGATCACATGTAACTACTTCACTCAACCCTTTTCTTTCTTATTGCCATCCTCAACCACCATTTTCTCCTCATTCCATCTATGGCTCAGAAGATGGTTCTCTCCAGGTGCTGCTTTTATCCTCTGGTGCTGAATCTATACAGTATTCCAAACCTGAGCATAAACCATTTTTTTTCATTATCTTTTTTATGGTTAATTTTCAGCTTGTTAGATACCTGTGATCTTGAATGCTGGGAAAATCTGGAAGGATTCTTTGATGTGAGGTCCACAGAGTTCTTGAGTCTTTTTTTTTTTTTGGTGTGTGAGTGTCAGTCAGAGGGTAATTCTGCTCTCATAGTCTGTGTTATGCTCACATACCATCTGTATCTGAGCTAGTCACCCTAAATTGCTTTTATAGCCATCACCAGCATTTTAAAGGTGGGATTTCTCCAATACTTTGTAGATGTCTTTAATAGGATGATACGATTGGCAGCCTAAATCAATTTTTTATTTCCCACTAATTGCAACGGAACTTTAAAGTGGTTACTCCAAGTAGATCCTACCCCTAGAAACAGAAATGTTGAGCACTTTTAGTATGGTACCAACAATTGCTCAAGTCAAAAATATCGTTTATTCTAATGTGGATTTTGCATCCCCTGCCTAATGTATGATATCTAAAAACATTCTGTAAAAACATAATTCCTTCAGAGATGGCAAAGCTGGGATTCAGAAGGGTGGATTGACTTGCTGAACAAAACACCCTTTATTCAGCACTGAATTACTATAATAGTTCAGATGGAGAGAGCTGAAACCAAAGCATTCTGACCTAGCATCTGTTACCTAATCCTTTAAACAGATTTGTATAAAATTATCTGACATCAGGCCTTGGAGAAGAGTTACAATACAACCTAATGTACAATACATTTCCTTCATTTCTTCTTATCTACATACCTCCTGCTTCTATGGACTATTTTTCTTATGCTTATGTGACAGATGCAGGAACACTACTCTCAATGCTGACAAGAAAGCACTTCTTAAAGCTGTATATGTTGCTTTTTTTGACACTGTTTCTAACTTCCATGGGACAGCAATGTGCCCTTGTGGCCAAGAGGGCAAATCATATCCTGGGGTACATTAAGAAAGCTCTGTCCAGCAGGTCTAGAAGGGTCCTCCTTCCCCTCTACTCTGCACTGGTGAGACCGCACCTGGAATACTGCATCCAGTTCTGGGCTCCCCAATTCAGAGAGATGGGGAGCTGCTGGCAAGTGTTCAATGGAAATCTACAAGGATAATTAAGTGACTTGAACATCTCTCCTAGGAGGAAAGGCTGAGAGAACTGGGACTGTTTAGTCTGGAGAAAAGAAGGCTGAAACGGTATGTTATTAATGTCTATAAATATCTAAGGGGTGGGTGTCAAGTGGAAGGGCCAGTCTCTTTTCAGTGGTGCCCTGTGATAGGACAAGAAATAACAGGTACAAGCTAGAATACAGGAGGTTGCACATCAACATGAGAAGAATCTTCTTTACTGTGGTGACAGAGCATTGGAACAGGCTGCCTAGAGAGGTTGTGGAGTCTCCTTCTCTGGAGACTTTCAAAACCTGCCTGGATGCCTTCCACGGTGTGGCCTGTCCTAGGTGATCCTGCTTTGGCAGAGGGACTAGACTAGGTGATCTCTTGAAGCCCCTTCCAACCCCTAACGTTCTATGATTCCCCACAGAGGATAACTCTGGTGTGTGCCAGGGGCTCTTGTCTTTGGAGATGTAATTCACCAGTGCTTGTGGACACTCATTCAACTCTGACTGCTATTAATCTTTAAATCCTAATGTTGTCTGGACAAATGTGGTTTAGAGACCTTAGTTGGCTGGGATGAACTCTAGATTCAGACTTGCTACCTTGATTAGATATAGTCATTAAGCTGAACTTGCCCTATAGTCATTGCAAGCTCAAATGTCACAAGTTTTGTAGGTTTTTTCCTTCTAACTATCAGCTCCAGATTTGGACTAGTCTAGGTAACCTTTCAAATGGTATACTCTAACAAGAGGTGTTCCTTTTTTTCTTCATTTGTTTTTGTGCAGAGACAACCAAGAGCTTGATAAAAGACATCACACAGGCATCTGTCTTAATAGTTTTCTTAGGTTCTCCTCATCTGACCTTTGTTAGTCTGAATCGTCTTCTATCGCACTGAAGTGCAACTTCCTTCCTTGTCATTGGATATTTTGCCTTGCATTAAAAATAATGGTCCCGCAAACATATCCTCCAGCTCTATTTGCTCCAGTTCCCATACCTCATCCTGTCATAGTGCAAATATAATCTCTGCAATTACCATTGTTCCTCTTTTGCTTAGCTTTTTGTGTGCTCCATTATTTCATGGCTCAGCAGCCTTTTGTCACTGGGCTAGCAACATATTTCTGCAGTCAGTGGTCATGCAACTTCATTTACTGTGATGCTGGGTAATTGTCAATTTCTTTTAAAAATCAACTTAAGAAAATATAATGAAAGACTGTAGAAAAATTGGTTTACGAACAAGAGTGTGCATCAACTTATAAGCTCGAGAAGTGGGCCCATGTGAACCTCATGAGGTTCAGCAAGACCAAGTGCAAGGTCCTGCACCTGAGTTAGGGTAGCTCCTGGTATCAATACAGACTGGGGAAAGAAAGAATCAAGAGCAGCCCTGCGGGGAATGACTTGTGGGTACTGGTGGATGAAAAATTGGACATGAGCTGGAAATATCTACTCAGAGTCCAGAACATGAACTGTGTCCTGGGCTGCATCAAAAGCAATGCGTCCAGCAGATCAAGGGAGGTGTTTCTGCCCCTCTGCTCTGATCTGGTGAGATCTCACCTGGAGTACTGTGTTCAGCTCTAGAGAGCTTAGCCCAAGAATGACATGAACCTATTGAACATGTCCAGAGGAGGGACACAGAAATGATCGGAGGGCTGGAGCACCTCTTCTCTGAAGAAAGGCTGAGAGGGTTGAAGTTGTTCAGTCTGGCAAAGAGAAGGTTCCAGAGAGACCTTATTGCAGCTTTCCAATAATTAAAGGGGGCCTGTAAGAAAGATGGGGACAAACTTTTTAGTAGGGCCTTTTGCAATAGGAAAAGATGATTTTAGTGATTTTAAACTGAAAGAGAGTAGATTCAAAGTATAAGAAAGAAATTTTTTACAGTGAGAGATGGTGAGAAACTGACACAGATTTTCCAGAGAAGTTGTAGATGCCTCATCATTGGAAGGCTGAAGATCAGGTTGGACTGGGCTCTATGCAACTTGATCTAGTTAAAGACATCCCTGCTTATTGCAGGGCAGTTGGACTAGATGGCATTTAAAGGTCCCTTTCAAATCAAATTACTCTATGTTTCTATGTCTGTGTTTATTTTCTTTATCATGTTCCCCTCAGGACATAAATCTGTCTTTGTTGAAGTGAGAGCCTTGCTGTGGACTGCAGCCTGAATTTCACTCTGTTTTTTATTGCTGCAAGTCATGTTCTAAAATCACTTAACAGCCAAGAATGGCATCAGTCTGAGTTGCAAAATGCTGATTTGTTTGCTTATTTTAGCACCATCTGTCCCTCAGACACCCAAATTTCAGATCCAGAAGAGCACTGACATGGGTTTAACATTTTGCATTTGCATTAAAACACAACCTTCAGTGTGAAAGGTGCGCTCCGTGCATTCCCCTGAGGGGAAACAGCTGTCAGGTAGCACCACCAACCAACCAACATGCTCCTTCCTCTGAAAATGTAGAGAGCAGTGGCAGGATGAAAAAGTCTTCACCATGTACAAACAGCTCTCCTGAGTAAAATGAAGGTGAAGAGGAAAAGCCCTGTCTCACCGAAGGCAGTCTGCGTCACTGTACCGTATTGCAGTGAGAACAGGGAGATTGCATTCAAAACGTTAATGATGGGGAGTTCTGAAAGTTATTGACTGCTTTCATTAGTGGGAGCACTGCCAGGGTCCCACCTGGCAGCCTCTGTGAGGCTCCCGATTGCCAGGCTTGCACCAATTTTATAAACTGAAGAAACTTCCAGCAATGGCTGCTTCTGCCTCCCCCAGCTTTAGGTAGCACAGCACCCAGTCTTTGCTGGATGAGACCAAACACTGGCATAGATAGATGCTCTCTCACATGACAGAAATGCAAAAGCTGTAGCATCTGGAAGGTATTTGTCAAAAAAATTTTGCTTATACACACCTGATCCTCTCCAAACACTGCTTGCTACCAACTGCAAAGCTCCTTTGCTATTCATTATTCAACTGATTGTTATTTCCAGACCTGTGGTTGTTTAACTGAGTGCATAGAGTCACTGAATCAAGAGTCATTTCTGCTGAGGCAGCAGCAGAAAGCCCTCTGTCTTATCCCAGTGTGGCCTGGCAAAGAGAAGTGCCACATGCAACAGCCTGCAGTTCTAGCTGCCCTTTCACCCAGAACTGCATTGATTCTGCAACTTTCAGTTTTGAGATATACTTTATATAGCTTTTTTCTACAACACCAGGAAACTTCACTGTGTTACCAGTCTTCCCTCAAGGTCATTTTCCCTGAACTTTTCAGCAAGGATAAGAAAAGATAAGTAAATTGTGCACCAGGGAAACCACGATGTAATTGACATCACGGAAACGTGGTGGGATGACTCCCATGGTTGGAGTGTTGCTGTGGATGGCTACAGGCTCTTTAGAGGGGATAGACAAGGAAAGAGAGGTGGAGGGGTAAGCATTATATGTTAAGGAGTGTCTTGATAGTCTTGAATTCAATGCTGGACCCACCCAG